>CM051266.1:44219104-44376604 GCA_027921565.1 Artemia sinica | reverse complement strand
TATTTGCTTAATATAGGAATAGGACCATCCGACTTGGTACAATGCGCAGAAATACTTTCAACGTCACAAACTCTCACTATTTTGGACATTTCCTCGAATTTTTATGAAAAATCTGATTTTGAAGATATTGTGGCCCATTTGGCAAAAATGATGAATCTGAAAATGCTCTCAGCTGAATGGCCACAGGACTTGACGCAAAACAATAAACAAGAATTCCTTGCAAATTTGAAATATATTTTGCTGAGAAACAAAACCAAGTTTTTGTGTTCTTTCACCGGCCATCTTGGAAAATTGTCGCATAGATTTAGTAACGAAGGCCTTTTCAGTAACAATGCTTCTTTTCCATAAGTGTCTCTTCGTAATTTTTATATTCTGTCTTTCTTTTTTTTTTGGTTTTACCAAAAGTATTCCTTAATACTTGAAACTTATGACCGAGAATTTAATGAAATTACAATATAGTCTATCTCTGAAATTTAGTTTTTTTTTATCTGTACAGAAGTTTACCAGGTACTTTTGTCTTATACCCACCACACTCAAGATCTTGTATCGCCAACATGAGACAATAACCGGTTTTCATGGTCCTTATACCAAACAATATTAGCTTTGGCCCAGTGCGAGACTACATTGTAGCTACATTTTAATTAAATATTTAGTTGGTACTGTCGTTAGGTTAGGTTAGTTTAGGTTACGTATTTAATATAATGCGGTCAACCCTTCCATGATTCTTTGTTTTGGTTTTCATAATTTTGTCGATAAATTATTATATTTTCATCATATTTTGTTTTATTTCATAAAAATTAACGAAACTTCACTTTTCGACAGAACTTGAGTGTGGTGGCTATAAGCCACATGTACCGTTTACCCTTTGCTTCCTCAGTGAAAATAAAACGGAGTTAGTCTTGGCATATCTTGAATGTGTCTCGAATAGTCTTCCCTTGATATTAGTGTATTTGAACTAAAATGTGTAAAATAATGGAAATTTAACCCTTAAAATCTACTATCCGTCGGGCTCAGAATCACGGTTTTCCTCAGTTATTGCGTCTTTTACACAGTCTTCTTGCATTTTTTGTTTGTCGTGAAGTTCACAGCATATTATATATATATATATATATATATATATATATATATAATATATATATATATATATATATATATATATATATATATATATATAATATATATATATATATATATATATATATATATATATATATATATTATATATATATAATATATATTATATATATATATATATATATATATATATATTTTATATATATTTATTATATATATATATATATATATATATATATATATATATATATATATATATATATTTATGTATATATATATATATATATTATATATATATATATATATATAATATTATATATATATATATATATATATATATATATATATATATATATATATTATATATATATATATAATTATATATATATATATATATATATATATATAGGGCCTATATATATCGACTTGTGGGGGGGGGCTATATAATCACCCCCAAAAATTAGACTGAAGCCCATGTGCATTAATAAGTTCACGCATACATGCGTATCTGTTATTATTTCACACACATACGTAAAATGAATTGTCATATCATTTTATTTTGAATATTTATTGTTTTTTTCTGAGTTTGAATTAATTAGAGAAAAATAGTAATATTTTTGTTATTTTAGTACTGCCTAAAATAATGCTTAATTAAAGTAATCCTTTACACATATGCACAAGATAAATTGTAATACTATTAATTTTAAAAATTTATTGTTTTTTTTTCAATTTGAATTAATAAGATAGCAATAGTAATATTTTGATACTTTAGTACTATCTAAAATAACCCTTAATTAAAGTAATCCTTCAAACATATGCGTAAGGCAAACTGTAATATTATTAATTTTAAATATTTATTGTTTTTTCTCAGTTGGAATTGATAAGATATAAATTTCTTTACTTTATAGTATTTTATTATAATATTTTCTTTACTGTAGTACTGTCTAAAATAATCTTTATTTAAAGTGATCCTTCACACATATGCGCAAGATGAATTTTAATATTATTGATTTTAAACTTTTATTGTTTTTTTCTCAATTTGACAAAATAAGATAAAAATAGTAACATCTTCATACTTGAGTTCTATCTAAAATAACCCCTAATTACAGTAATCCTTCATACATATGCGTAAGACAAACTTTAATATTATTAATTTTAAACTTTTATTTTTTTTTCTCAGTTGGAATTGATAAGATATAGATTTCTTTACTTTACAATATTTTATTAGAATATTTTCTTTACTGCAGTACTGTCTAAAATAATTTTTAATTAAAGTGATCCTTCACACATATGCGCAAGATAAATTTTAATATCATTAATTTTAAACTTTTATTGTTTTTTTTTCAATTTGAAGTAATAAGATAAAAATAGTAATATCTTCATACTTGAGTTCTAGCTAAAATAACCCTTAATTACATTAATCCTTCATACATATGCGTAAGACAAACTTTAATATTGTTAATTTTAAACATTTATTGTTTTTTCTCAGTTGGAATTGATAAGATATAGATTTCTTTACTTTACAATATTTTATTAGAATATTTTCTTTACTGTAGTACTGTCTAAAATAATTTTTAATTAAAGTGATCCTTCACACATATGCGCAAGATAAATTTTAATATTATTAATCTTAAACTTTTATTGTTTTTTTTTCTCAATTTGAAGTAATAAGATAAAAATAGTAATATCTTCATACTTGAGTTCTATCTAAAATAACCCTTAATTAAAGTAATCCTTCAAACATATGCGTAAGACAAACTGTAATATTATTAATTTTAAACATTGATTGTTTTTTCTCAGCTGGAATTCATAAATTATAAATTTCTTTACTTTATAATATTTTATTAGAATATTTTCTTTACTGTAGTACTGTCTAAAATAATTTTTAATTAAAGTGATCCTTCACACATATGTGCAAGATAAATTTTAATATCATTAATTTTAAACTTTTATTGTTTTTTTCTCAATTTGAAGTAATAAGATAAAAATAGTAATATCTTCATATTTGAGTTCTATCTAAAATAATCCTTAATTAAAGAATCCTTCACGCATATGCTTAAGATATACTAGAATATTACTAATTTTAAATATTAATTGTTTTTTTCTCAATTTGAATTAATAAGATCATGGTTGCAGCGGCAGCTGCAACCTAGAAAGAACGAACCACAGCCCATAGTAATAAAAAGTTGAAAAACGTGTTTTCAAAAAACTGTCTAGTGAAAAAAAATTGCCATCTAACATTAAATCAGGAATGATAAACTATTGTTTCGGTTGATCTTAGAAATAAAAGTTTATTGCAAAAAGAAATTTATGGTGATTTCAAAAAAGAGCCTGAAACCCATTGAAAATGGCACCAAATCGAAATAAAAAGCACACCATTGGAATTAGCATGGTCCAAAACCTTGTTTAGAATAATTACAGTCCCCCACCTTGAACACCAAGGAAAATGACTTTTTTGCATGGGTAGCACTGATCTGTCTCCGTTTTTTTCTTTTTTTTTTCTAGCAGGGCTAGGAGGTGGCCAGAGCATCATAGAGAGGTGTGTAATAGCTCATTCAAAAGAAAATTAAATTTGTAAGCGCTATTTTTAAGTATCCAAAAAGATTGGAGGGCAAATAGCCCCTCCCCCTCCCTACAGGCCCAGATAGCCATTTTGTTTAACATAGTTCAAAGGTCTAATATATATGGTTTTGATGATGATATGACCCTCCATAATCCCTGGGGAAGGGCTGTTTGTGGTATCGGCCGTATCAATATCGGGCGTATTGGTATCGCATTTATCGTATCGAGAATATCGGTATCGGTATCCACTGTTGTTGTTTTTTTCAGTCATTTTCGAGGCTCATTTTTAAAGCATGTCCCGGCAAGGTATCATGTACCTAGTAAAAAGCGAACCACAGCCCATAGTAACCAAAAGTTAAAAAACGCGTTTTGAAAAAAAAACTGCCTAGTGAAAAAAATTTCCATCTGACACTGACTCAGGAACGTTAACTATTATTTCGGTTCGTCTTAAAAGTAAAAGTTTATTGCGAAAAAAAAATGGTGATTTCGAAAAAAAGCCTCAAACCCCTCGAAAATGGCGTCAGATCAAAATGAAAAGTGTACCATTGGAATCAAAATGGTCATAACCTTGTACAGGGAAGTTACAGTCCCCCTCCCTGAACAACAAGGAAAATCACTTTTTTGCATCTGTAGCACTGATGTCTCCCGTTTTTTTTTTTTTTTTTTTTTTTTTTTTTTTTTACAGGTCTAGCGGGCTACCACAACATCATAGAGAGATTCTTAATGGCTCATTCAAAAGCTATTTCTCATATCTAACTGATTTTTATAAATTCTGCCATCTGCAAGTGCCAGATGGCACTAAAATGGCCCTTTTTTGCTATTTCTCAAAGAGTTTCACCGTAAACAAGTTATATCAATCAACTCGGTTTGAACTTCAACAGTAGTTTGAAGTTTCTTGAATATCATTTTAAATTTGACTATAGTACCATTGAAAGTAATTTGTTCAGTATAAGTTCAATTCAAATATTTGAATTATAGCAGAAAAAGGGGAATGCTAATTGAATTTTGAGCATAAAAAGATAATTATAAAATAAGGAAATATATTTTTACTTTGAAATAAGTTAAGCTTTCTTGTCTATAAAATGAACACGCAGAAATTTATGTACAAAAATTATCTTTTAACTTTTACAATCGCTTTTTTTAAATACATTTTTTATGAGTTTCTGTAGGTAGAAAATTTCTTACTTTGTGGGAACAACTTATGTTTTTGCGATGAACGTCATTTTTGTAATAAGACCCAAAAAGCGTTTCAAAAAAAAATTCTTCCCTGGATTTGCCATAAATTTGCTGCTTACGCTGAATAACCAAGTAAGCAAATATATCGAAGAGAAGAAGGTGCCTGTAAGGGTATTTCAGTCCTTTACGTACATGTAAAGGAACCAATAGCTTCTCCAAAAAAGATTATTTTCTAAAATAGTGCTCATTTCAACTGGACTCAGAAATACTACACTTTAATAGCATGAATTGTGCTTCAAAAACTCCGGTTTGCTACAGGATTATTTAAAAAATAGGACGTTAGCCCAATACGTTTTATCAAACAGTTCATAGCGTTAAACTGTAATTAAGTAGCGACTCAGCTAAATTTTAACCGAAACTCAAAAATGGAATTTTGATAACAATTGATAAGAATCGGGTTTTTATGCAGATTGCAAATATATAAATTTCATTGCGTTTAATATCTACTCACCAAAGGCTCCAAGCCTCAGAAGAAAAAGGGATTTTGATGGATTAAGGGATTTTGACAACAGGGAGCCTGATGTTCGAAAAAGGGAGAAACACCCCCCCCCCCCAAAAGTCAATAAACCTTAATGTGAATCAGACCTTCAGATTCGGCGTATCAGAAAATGTTATTGTGGGGGTTATGATCTCCTATCTGCACAAATGTGGAATTGTATGTTTCTGCCAGAAGACTGATCATGGATGCGTTTCTATTTGTTTTTTTTTTTTTTTTGTTCTAGTGTCCTTTTTAAGAGACCGTAAAGATTGAAGGGCAACTAGACCTCCTCCCAAGACCTAATTTGTCTCTTATTTTGTTTTCGAACGTTATGATTTGGGATCAATTTGACAAAAAAAAAAACATCTCCTTCAACTACCTACAAACGTATAATACAGAAGTAGATTTAGTGTTAAGACCTTTAAACGACGAAGCGACGATTTTGCCTAGGGCGCATTCAGTTCAGAGAGAGAAGACATTCTGATTCACAGAGATCAGAGAGAGAAGACAGTCTGATTGTGATGGTAAGTATTCAGTTTAGTTTATAAATATTGATAATTTGTGTCTTATGTTTCCCAAAATGTTTAAGATAGTTTATTTTTATAAATAAAAAAAGTTTGGTAAAATTCTACGGTACTGTTCTATTAGCTGTAAACCATGCAAGAAGTGAAGTTTGGTTAATGCTAACGAATTAAAACAAAATAGGATAAAAATATAATAGTTTAGAAACAAAATTTGGTTATATATTTGCACATTAGGGGGCAGGGGGTAAAGCATACCATATATTAAATATGTAACCTAACCCTATGTACCTTCCCCCCTAAACCCCAAAAAACTAAAGTTTAGATATTGTAAACGCAGTTAGAAAACCTCTGTTTGCAATCCAATTTTTTGTCGAAAGAACCTGTTTGACTAGTTTCTTTTATCATATATCTTGCGTGGCTTACAGCTAATAGAACAGTACCAATTCTACTTTAGCTACTTTTGGCTATCTTGGAAAGGGGTTAGATTAGGAAAATGAAACTTTCAGGGATGGATCTACAGGCTAAAGTATGGGCACTTATGTACTATCTGGAACACACGCGAAAAGTGAAGTTTGGTTAATGCTAACGAATTAAAACAAAATAGGATAAAAATATAATAGTTTAGAAACAAAATTTGGTTATATATTTGCACATTAGGGGGGATCGGGGGTAAAGCAGAGCATATATTAAATACCTAACCAAACCTAGGTACCTTTTAAAACCCAAAAAAGGCTCCCCCTAAACCCAAAAAAACAATAGTTTAAATATTGTAAACCCAATAACAAACCACGCTTTACAATTCATTTCTCTATTGAAAGAAACCCGTTTCGAAAGAAACCCGCATCTTCCCTGTATAATATAGCGAGTGTGTTCCAGATAGTACATAAGTACCAAAGTGTGTCCCGGGAAGGTATTTTTAAGTACCTACCTCCACTCCTTCTCCCTCTAGATGGTCCTTAAATTTGCCTAGCATGACAGGTCTATATCGACAAAACAACATTTTACCTTCATTTTCAGTTATCAGTTGCTTTTTCTCAAGGTTTAGTTCCGAAAATGCAATTCCTGTTATTCTAGAAGAATTTTAAGCCATATAAATTTTTTTTCAAAATTTAGGAAATTAAGGAGACTTTTTATAGAATCGAAATATTATCAATCTCTTTTAGGATCAATCCCTTTTAAGATAAAGCAACAATCCATTTTAGGATTGTCTTTAATTTTTTTACGTTTAATTTGGTATCACTTCTGCACAATGGCTCAGTTCAATGACTGGCTCTCGTTTTGGTTCTTAAAAGGACATGTCAGGATTAGTTTGTACACAAGTTCAAAGTAAGGCCATCTTGATAGTATCAAGACTATAGACTAGCTTTAGAACTTGTATCATAGCTTGAAATTCACTCTTGTATAGAGAGGAATAATCAGGTTTCCAAAGTTCATATTATATCTTATTTGATCTTCATTTCAAGTGATATTAAGCATATTTCTTACAATTTAAGACTGTATATTACCCACTATTAGTATTATAGCTGGTGAGAGCAAAATGCTGCTTGATAAATGAATCCAATATTTCTGTATGCTTTTCAATTATTAAAAAATATTTAGTTTTACGCTTATATTTTTAAGATAGTTTTAATTGTATTCTGAAAGTTACTAATGTCACAAATGGTGTAAGACTATGAAAAGCTTTATAGATTCGTTTATTGTTGTCAGGATACATACTCACTTTTGACTCTTAAATCAATAATCCTGTTTTTATACTTGACTTTTGTGTTTTCAGTAAAGCGCTAGTTTTGTATAATCATAAAAGTATAGGGAAACATAATTAGTTGGTTAATTTGTCCTAGTTATATTAATATATATTATTAATATATATTAATATATTTAATATATATTTAATATATTAATATATATTAAATCCGGACTTGTCCCAGTTAAAGATAGGAATGGGGTCGCAATTAGCGATAAGGAAAAAACTAAAGAGAGATGGGCCGAACATTTTGAGAACTTGCTTAACCGAGATAGAGTTGCAGGAAAAAATATAGAGGAAAATGAAAAAGTTTGTGATACCTTGGATGTGAAGGAAGATTTGTTTTGGAGGAATTAGCAACAGTACTAAAAGAATTAAAGAATAACAAGGCTCCAGGTGCTGATAGGGTGGTAAATGAGTTTCTTAAATATGGTGGCTCTGAGTTTAGAAATAAGCTATTGAAGATTATGAATATGATTTCTGAAAAAGGGGAAGTACATAACGATTTTAGGAAAACCTTAATTAAGCCACTTTATAAGAAAGGTGATAAAAGTGAATTTGGTAATTATCGAGGCATTAGTCTGGTCTCTGTAGGTAGCAAATTACTTAGTAATATGATACTTTTTAGACTGGGAGATGCCATAGACAAAGTTTTAAGAGAAGAGCAGTGCGGTTTTAGAAAAGGTAGAGGATGTGTCGACCAAATTTTCACTCTTAGGCTAATAATTGAGAAGTGCCTGAGTTTTCAAACACCTTTGGTCCTCAGTTTTATAGATTATGAGCAAGCGTTGGACTCTGTTGATAGAAGAGCTTTAGTAAAGGTTTTTTCCTTGTACGGTATACCAGACAAATACATTAAAGTGATTAGTGCTATGTACGAGAATAACACTGCTGCGGTTAAGGTAGGAAATGAGGTTAGCAGCTGGTTTTGTATTAAATCAGGAGTTAAGCAGGGTTGTGTTCTATCCCCCTTTATATGGATTATTTTGATGGACTTTGTTTTAAGGAGCACAGGAAAGGCAATGGGAGACCACGGAATCAAATGGGGAGGAAAAAGTCTCCTGGACTTGGATTATGCTGATGATTTAAGCATCCTAGATGAAAGTGTGAGCAAAATGAATGAAGTTTTAGAGGTTTTGCGAGTTCAGGGTGCTAGAATTGTTTGAAAATTGATGTTAGGAAGACTAAGTCACTAAGGCTAGGAATAAGTGAAGATGAAAAGGTGACGTTGGGTAATGAAAAGATTGATCAGGTGGGCAGCTTCACTTACCTTGGTAGTATTATTAGTAAAGATGGTGGGAGTACTGAAGATGTTAAAAATAGAATAGCCAAGGCTCAGGGTGTTTTTTCACAGTTAAAAAAAGTCTGGAAGAATAGGAAGATAAGTCTGCAAACCAAGATTAGAATATTAGAAGCTACAGTGATGACAGTGGTCAAATATGGCTCTGAAGCATGGACGCTCCGAAAAACGGATGAAGATTTGCTAGATGTTTTCCAGAGAAATTGTTTAAGGATTGTTCTGGGTACCCGACTGACTGACCGTATTTCAAACAATAGGCTATACGAAAAATGTGGTTCAATACCGCTCTCTAGGGCTATAATGAAAGAAAGGTTGAGGTGGTTAGGGCACGTTGTGCGGATGAAGGATGACAGATTGCCGAAGATTGTTCTTTTTGGCCAACCATCTAGGGCTAAACGGAAAGCAGGTCATCCCCGTCTGGGGTGGGAGGACGTCATAAAGAAAGATTTAAAGGAAATGGGAACTTCGTGGGTGGGTGTAAAAAGGGAGGCTTTGAATAGATTGGGATGGAGGAGGAGCGTGCGTAGCTGTGTTGGCCTCAGGCGGCTTGGTGCTGCGGTGAGTTGTTAGTAGTAGTAGTAGTATATTAAATATGCTGTGAAGTGATAATTTTTGTCAGTTTTAAGTTTCAACTTCGCTCTTTACTTACCTCGGAAAAACTTTGTTTTTTTTTAAATTAATAAGTAATATGTTAATTACTTTGGTACTATCTAAAGTAATCCTCAATATCCGTCACAAACATTCACTGACTTTCCGTATAAATGCGCTTGTTTAATATTTCTGTTTTTATCTCACCTAAAACTGGAAACCTGTGAAGTAAATGTTTACATCATACCTTTCGTTACTTCTAGAATAATATATAAATTTTTATATTATTCTTAATTTCAAATTTAATTGCTCGTAAATAATCATTCTTTTCAAAATATTAATGTGAAATTAAACTTCCAAGAGTATCGTTTTTTTGTGAAAAAAAATAAAAAGGATAAAGATCCTCCAGAGCCATTGCTTCTTTTGTGGAAAGCACTAACTAATTAGCAGCATTTTACAAGGACGTTTTCTAAAAACCAAGAATTATTAAAAATGTATTACAAATAGAGTATATTTATTATGCTAACGCATATGTGACATATCAAACAGTTTGGGGTAAAGAACTCTAAGTAAGGAGTGACCCGGCCCAATAATAGCCAAAACACTAAAAAACGGAATTCTTATAAAAGTTGATGCATCATTTTATTGGCTTTTTATGCAGATTCCAAAAATATAAAATCCACTAAGTTTAATGTAACCCATTCAAAGCTACAAATCCAAAAATATACCTGATTTTTGAAATGGGGTAAACACCCTGAAAAGTCAAGTGATCTTAATGAAACAAACCACACTATCAGATTCAGCATATCAGAGGACCTTATTCTAGAGGTTTCAAGCTCCTATTTACAAAATTGTGGAATTCTGTATTGTTTTTCCAGAATTAAAATCACGGATGCGTTTTTAATTATTTATTTTTCCAGAGGTGGTTATATTGAACCAGTGGTTCTGTATGATCGGGAGAGTCTTCATTCGATTGGAAATAGCAAGTTCTAGTGCCCTTTATAAGTGACTAAAAAGATTGGAAGGCAGCTACCTCACTCCCAGGCCGCATTTTCCCAAAGATATCTGATCAAAATTTGGAGACAGCCATTTCGTTTAGCATAGTTGAAAGGTCTAATAACTATGCCTGTGGGGATGGCCCAACCCCCCCCCCCCCCCCCATTAGACCCTGGGGACAGGGCTGTAAGTTACGCAATTTGCCTATTGTTCACACAATTATGGTATTTGTTATAGGGAAATATTATAAAACTTTTTTTTTTGGGGGGGGGGGTTGGGAGAATTTCCTGCGGTGGGATATTTTCCACTGGGGGAGAAAACTTTACGGGAGAAATTTTGCACGGGGGTAGAGAGGAAAGCCTTTTTTCTGGTATAATTTGAAAAACAGTCGGAAATTAAACGAAAAAACTATGTTTTTCTACTGAAAGTAAGGAACAATATTAAAACTTAAAACCAACAGAAATTACCCTGTTTATTAGAGGGGCTACCCCTTCCTCAACCCTTGCTCTTTACGCTAAATTTTGACTTTCTGTCAGAATTCTTTAAGACAGACTGTGCAAACACAATGGCCATTGCAAACACAACCCCACAAATATACAGGATAATTTTTATTCGCTTTAAGGTTTAAAATTTCTCGTTACTTTCAGTTTAAGAAAAACTTGTTTTTTTTATAGCTTTCAAGAGAGAGGTGTCACCGACCTCCAGAAATCACGTACACAGGGGGCGTGCGCTAAGCGTTACGGGAACTGTACGACGCGCGGCAGAATGTTGCTGCGCGCGGTGGAACTGTGCATCCTATTTGGCGCTCAGAGATGTGGACCATGTACCTAAAAAGCGATCGACCCCTTATTCAAAATCCATTCTGATCAGGGCAATTTTTAAATTTGTTTTGTAAAACATAGATCTAATGAATAAAAGATATAGATCTTTGGTTTGAGGTGGATCTGAGTTATAACTCAAATTAAGTATATCATGTCTCCTCCAGCCTTCTCTTTCCTCATTTAGATTAAAAGTGGAGATGAAATCGATTTATGAGCTAGGCATATCTGGCACACGTGGGAGAATTGAAGTACGACAATAAATTCGAGTTTGGACGTAGAGTTAAAGTCTGAGCAGCAGTTTGAGCAGAATGGCCGCTCAGACAAGGCAACAGAATATTTTTTTTTCCCATAGTTAAACATACTTAACCTCGAACCCTGCATTTATGCTAATTCTAGATGAAAAAAATTCGTGACATTTTACAATAAATGTTTGATCCATTAAAATAAAAACCAACAACATTTTTCTTTTATTGTAATATTGTTGCTGTTTATTTCGATTCCGCGGAAAACCCTCCCTTGGAAAGTACTTCCCTGGAAAATGCCCCCTCCCCCCATGGCTGGTTGGTTGTTTCGTGGGGAGAGTGCATTTTCCGAGGGGTATTTTCTGAGGGAATGTTTTCCGCAAGGGTTTACTTTCCGGGGGATAATTTTCAGGAGGGTATTTTTGGGGGGTAAACGCCTACAAATTATTTACATTGATTTCATGGATTTTTCTCAAGTTGCTCTCTGACTGGCTCATATAGTACGTAAGTTCTTCTGTGTCTTCTTTGTCAGGAGAACATGATAAGGAGCTCTATTTTGCGCGATAGGAAACTAGGTTATTTGCTTATTGAGGCATAGCTGTTTTCAACATACTGGATCGTCACAGACAAGAATTTTCTACCTGGCTAGACAAGAAAACCGCTATCTCAGGCATCTACGCAGCAATTAATCTATTTTGGACAGAGAAGGTCATCTAAACAGTAAAAACAGGCAAATAATATTAAAATAAAAAGCACAAATTTAGGATACATCGTTGTGATTTTGATAGGAACCGGCCCTAAATGTACCCCATCCCCTCCTGTTCTGTGTCTATCTATTATTGCTATGACTAAGTGAATTTTTTTTTATTTTCTGCTGTATCTCTACATATATATTTTCGTTATTTTGGTAAATATGCTAATGCAAAAGATACCTACACAGCATGCGTGGGCGAGGGGCTTCAGCCTGATCCCCCCACTAAAATATCATTTTTTTTTACAATTTTCTCAATTATATTAATATTTTTTTAGATTTTTTTAGATACAAGCTTTCCATTTGGAAAACTTGTTATTTTGTTTAATAAATTGTGGAACCTATTCTTCGTCTAAAGTTCAAGTCTCTGCCGCCAATTTTGCACCTAATAATGAGAAAATGTTAAAAGAAAATTACTCATTAAAAGAAACCATAAGCAAATTTCGAAATAGAACTTTGTTGTTGAAATATCTGTAGAACCAGCTGAAAAAATCTAGTTTTTCTTTTCCATGTATAATATTTCTATTTTGCTAAATAAAATAACTTAATTTTTGCATTATGTTTTTATAATGTTTTCCAAAAAGAATGGATTTCAGAAAAAAAGTAAAGAGCGAAATCAAAACGTACAAAGAGCAGAAATAAAGTGTAATAATAACTTTGAGAACAATTTTTTGGGGAGCTCTCTTTTGATGTTCAAGGACCATTGGCTCGATGCTATCACCCCTGGAGAAACGAAAAAAAACACAAACAACAAATAAACCTGCATTCATGATCTTTCTTCTGACAAAAATGCAAAATTGCACATTTCAGCAGATAGGAGCTTGAAACCTCTTCAGCAGAGTTTTCTGATACGCTGAATCGGATAGTGTAATTTTAATTAAGATTCTTTGACTCTTAGGGGGCATATTTATTTTTTTAATAAGGCAAATTTTCTCAGGCTCGTAGCATTTCATGGTAACATTAAACTTAATGAAACTTACATATTTGGAATCAGCATAATAAAACGATTTTCTTGATATCAAAATTTCACTTTTTAGAATTTCAGTTACTATTGAGCCGTGTCGCTCCTTACTTACAGTTCGTTACCAAGTAACTGTTTGATAAGGATTTTCAACCGTAGGGTTGAATTTATACCCCGGCGCCGTGCCAGCTGATCGACCAAATGCCACCAACCAGAGGCCCGGTTGGCCGCCGCCTAAGCGTCACTACGCCAATGACACGCCTCAGGCGTGCCGCCACCGGCAAAGGTGGTGACGTTTGGCTGACTTCAAATCAATTTTGCAGCACTTCTTTATTGCGTCAACCGCAAAGTCGGAGCTTTTCCTTCTCGTGTGGTTTAGAATTTCGAGTTTCCTGATTAGAAATAAAGCAGGGCTTGCACTATCCCCGAATTTTCGGGTATTTCCCAGAAAATCTATGCGTCACCCCGAAAAGAATTTGGTTCCCCGAATCCCCGAAAATCACCCAATCACAGTGCCACCCTTAGCGATTTATTACCAGTGACTTTCCCTGCCAAATATTACTTTGCATACCATAATTCTTCACTACTTTCTTGTTCGTTAATTTTCGTCTCTTTTGTCACTTTACATAAAAACCAGACCAGAGATGCAATTACAATATACACAGTTCTTCACATGTTGACAAAAAAGTATCGTCCTTATGAAATGAGATTAAATCATTTTGAATGCAGTTTCCCAATTGCTATTTCTTACATCATTTGTAGTCAAGAATTTTATTTTTGAGTTGGATAGAACGCATTCACTACTATACAGCTTCAGTTAAATTTTGAAATTGATAGTAGACAGCAGGGTTGTCACCGCCAAGGATTTATCTATGAAAACGTGGATTTTTCCACCCCTGCCATGGATTTTGGAAACGCCATGAATTTCCATGGATTTTCCAATAAATAACAGGGGTTTTACAGGAAAACAAGGATTTGGATTTTGACAAATCATTATATGGATCTATAAGGTTCGTGTCAGTGTTTATGCTATACAAACTTGTGTAATGCACATTCATTTGTATTTTTTTCAGTAAAGTGCAAATTATGTTCCGGCCTTGGGAAGGCATGGGGGTTTTGAGCCCAGCTTATGTTAATTTCTGCTCGTTTTGAGTTTGACTCGGTTATTTATTGTAATTTCTATTCGATTTGGGTTTCATTTATTTGTCGATGCTGATTTGAAATAGTTTCATGCTTCGTAGATTATTTGATTTTATTTTTGGTTATTATTTGTTGAATGGAGTTCTTTACTTTTCTTTGAAAAGCTTATTTTGTGGAAAAAGTTTTTTTTTTTGACTAATTTCTGTTCGTTTTATATTGACATAGTCTTTTCAAGAAAAAGAAAATAATACTTTAAATCTTTTCGCTTTTTTAAGATTTTATAGTTTGGCCTGCTATTTGCATGCTGGAGAGGCATTTCAACAATTTTTAACAACATACACCCTTTTAAAAATCTGGGCACAAATAGTAGTGTTTAATTTCGTTTCATAACTCCTCTAGATGACCTGAAATGGAAAACTGGATACCATTCGCAAAAAAATCTGTTTACTTTCTTTGATAGCTTGGATACACTTACGATATTTTGATTTGGTTAAATTTTAAGAGCAGAAGTAGCCCCAAAAGTTTAAACATAATACCCTCAGTTGTTCTTGGGATACTGCTCAGATGCCTTAGTGGGAATTAGCGTGAACACAGTGCGCTTTGATTTAATCTTAAGGCAACTTTAGTTTTTAAACATAATGGGAAAATGGGAGGGTGGATCTGGGAGGGGGAATAGCTGCCCTCCAATCACTTTCGACTATTAAAAAGGGCATTAGCCCTTTCTATTTTCAATCGAATGAGCCCTTTTCGAAGGTCTTACGACAATTCCTACGATACGAAGTGCCCTGGTCTAAACAACAACAACAACAACAAAAAAATAATTCATTATACCCACATCGATCTTTACTATAATTAAATAAAAAAAACAAGTTTTTTTAACTGAAAGTAAGGACCGACGTTAAAACTTAAAACGAACAGAAATTATTCCGTATATGAAGGGGGCTGTCCCCTCCTCAACGCCCCGCTCTTTACGCTAAAGTTTTTCATTGTTTAAAAAAAATAGATTTTTGAGGAAGTCAAACTTTAGCGTAAAGACCCAGGCGTTGAGGAGGGGACAGCCCCCTTCATATACGGAATAATTTCTGTTCGTTTTAAGTTTTAACGTCGGTCCTTACTTTCAGTTAAAAAAACTTGTTTTTTTTTATTTAATTTTTGAACGTTTTTGAATTAATGCAGTTTTTGATTTTGGCTCACCGTGCATGAATAATTAAAACAAAATTTGCATATTAATTGTACTTTTATTTGGTTAAATGGCTTTTTCGAAACTTGTTTAATTTTGTTTACGAACGTTTTTATTAGTAATAAATATACGTAACTTACGAATTAACTTACGTAACGAACTTCTATATTCATAAATTTTTAACACGTATATTAGGGGGTTCGCCCCCTAGTCAATACTCTGCCCTTTAAGCTAAAGTTCGAATTTTTTTCCAATTCTTTAAAAATGACCCCTTAATCACAATCAGTTGATCAGTTGAAAAACTTGTTTTTTTTTATTTAATTTCTGATCTTTTTCTTTAATAATGCTGGGAAATCCGTTACCCCCTTTCCTAGCAATGTCTCTTCCTCCATGAAAACTTCCTTCATGGAAAGATCCTCCCATATAGCCCCCGACCCACCCCTCCCCCACCTACCAGAAAAAAATCCCCCCTGAAAACGTCTGTATACTTCCCAATAACCAATACTATATGTTAACATTGAGTAAAGTTCATAACTTTCAGCCCTCCCCCCGGGGACTTTGGGGGATTAAGTCATCCTAAAAGACATTTTTATCATATTTTCGACCATGCTGAACAAAATGGCTATCTCAAAATTTTGATCGGGTGACTTTGGGAAAAAAATGAGCGTGGGAGGGGGCCTGGTTGCCCTCTATTTTTTTGGTCACTTAAAAAGGGCACTAGAACTTTTAATTTCCGTTCCAATTAGCCCTCCCACGATATTCTAGGACCACTGGGTCGATACGATCACCCCTGGGAAAAAAAAAAAACAAATAAACACGCATCCGTGATCTTTCTTCTGGCAAAAAATGGAAAATTCCACATTTTTGTAGATAGGAGCTTAAAACCTCTACAGTAGGGTTCTCTGATACGCTGAATATGATGGTGTGATTTTCATTAAGGTTCTATAGCTTTTAGGGGGTCTTTCTCCCTTTTTTTCGAAAATCAGCCAAGTTTTCTCGGGCGCATCACTGGTATGATTTGTTTCCCGTCGTATATCATTTGTGAACCTTTGTTCTTGCAGAAGAACAAAACAAAATGATATGATTTTTAAGATTATCTTGAAATATAAGCTCAAACTTATCACAGGCATGATTTGTTTCCCGTCGTATTTTATTTGTGATCCTATGATCTTGTAGAACAAAAAAGAAAATGATATGATTTTTAAGACTATCTTATAATATAAGCTCAAACTCATCACAGGCATGACTTGTTTCCCGTCGTATCTCATTTGTGAGCCTGTGTTCTTGCAGAAGAACAAAACAAAATGATATGATTTTTAAGATTATCTTAAAATATAAGCTCAAACTTATCAAAATTTTGATCGGGTGACTTTGAGAAAAAAATGAGCGTCGGAGGGGGCCTAGTTGCCCTCCATTTTTTTGGTCACTTAAAAAGGGCACTAGAACTTTTAATTTCCGTTCCAATGAGCCCTCCCATGAAATTCTAGGGCCATTGGGTCGATACGATCACCCCTGGGGAAAAAAAAACAAAAACAAATAAACACGCATCCGTGATCTTTTTTCTGGCAAAAAATGGAAAATTCCACATTTTTGTAGATAAGAGCTTGAAACCTCTACAGTAGGGTTCTCTGATACGCTGAATATGATGGTGTGATTTTCATTAAGGTTCTATAACTTTTAGAGGGTCTTTTCCCCTTTTTTCTAAAATCAGCCAAATTTTCTCAGGCACGTAACTTTTGATGGGTAAGATTAAACTTGATGCAACTTATATATTTGAAATCAAAATCAAAATCTGATTCTTTTGATGTATCTATTGGTATCAAAATTCCGTTTTTTAGAGTTTCGGTTACCATTGAGCCGGGTCGCTCCTTACTTACAGTTCGTTACCACGAACTGTTTGAAAATATCAAGCCTTCCAATCACTTTCGAATATTAAAAGGGGTACTAGGCCTTTCGATTTCCAATCGAAAGAGCCCTTTTACAGTTTCTACGACAACGCTTTCTAAAACACCTTATATGCCCCCAGGGCATAAATTACAACCCTTACCCTAAGGGCTGTTAGGGTGGTTGTCATCCTCTAAGACCTAATTTCCAGAACTTTCAACTACGTTAAACCAAATGGCTATCTCAAAATTTTGATTGGATGTGTTTGGGGAAATGGTGGACGTGAGAGGGGCGTTAGGTGCTCTACAACAGTTTCTACGACAGCACTTTCAATAAAAACCTTAAATGCTCCTAGGGCATTACTTACAATCCTTGCCCTGAGGGCTGGGGGAGGGGTTGTCATCCTCTAAGACCTAATTTCCAGAACTTTCAACTACGTTGAAAAAAATGGCTATCTAAAAATTTTGATTGGATGTGTTTGGGGGAATGGTGGGTGGGAGAGGGGGGTTAGTTACCTTCCAATCACTTTTGACTAATAAAAAGGGCAATTTCAATTTCCAATCAAATGAGCCCTTTTTGAAATTTCTACAACAACTTTCTATATAAACCTTATATGCCCCCAGGGCATAACTTACAACCCTTGCACTGAGGGCTCTGAGGGGGTTATCATCTTAAAAGACCTAATTTCCAGAACTTTCAACTACGTTGAACAAAATGGATATCTCAAATTTTAATTGGTTGTGTTTGGAAAAATGGTGGGCGCGAGAAGGGTTAGTTGCCCTTCAATCACTTTCAGCTATAAAAGGGGCACTAGCCCTTTCAATTTCCAATTGAATGAGCTCTTTTTGAAATTTCTACAACATCGCTTTCTATAAAAAAAAAACCTTATATACCCCCAGAGCATAACTTAAAACCCTTGCCCTGATGGCTGTGGGGGGGAGGGGTTGCCATCCTTAAAGACCTAATTTCCAAAACTTTCAACTACGTAGAATAAATTGGCTATCTAAAAATTTTGATTGTATGTGTTTGGGGAAAAGGTGGGCGTGAGAGGGGGGTTAGGTGCCCTTAAGTCACTTTCGACTATTAAAAAGGACACTAGCCTTTTGAATTTCCAATCGAATGAGCCCTTTTTCAAGTTTCCACGACAAAGATTTCAATAAAAACCTTATATGCCCTATAAATAAAAACCTTATATGCCATACCTTATAACCCTTGCCGTGCAGACTATGGGGGGAGTGTCCTGCTCAAAGGTATAATTTCCTGAACTTTAAACTGCGTGGAACAAATAGCTATCTCAAAATTTTGATTCGATGTGTTTGGGGAAATGGTGGGCGTGGAAGTGGTGTTAGTTGCCTTCCAATCACTTTCGACTATTAAAAAGGGCACTAGCCATTTCAATTTCCAATCGAATGAGCACTTTTTGAAGTTTCTACGACAACGCGTTCTATAAAAACCTTATATACCCCCAGGGCATAACTTGCAACCCTTGCCCTGAGGGATATGGTGGAGGGGGGGGGGGGGGGTAGTCATCCTCAAAGACCTAATTTCCAGAACTTAATACTACGTTGAACAAAATGCCTATCTGAAAATTTTGATTGGATGTGTTTGGGAAAAAGGTGGGCGTGAGAGGGGTGTTAGTTGCCCTCCAATTACTTTTGACTATTAAAAAGGGCACTAGCCCTTTGAATTTCCAATCGAATGAGCCTTTTTTGAAGTTTCTACGACAACGCTTTCTGTAAAAACCTTATATGCCCCCAGGAAATAACTTACAAACCTTTGCCCCGTGGGCTCTGGGGGTTTGTCATCCTTAACTTTGATTCATTGTTCTTGGGGAAATGGTGGGCGTGAGAGGGGGGTTAATTACTCTCCACTCACTTTCGACTATTAAAAAGGGCAATTCCAATTTCCAATCAAATGAGCCATTTTTTGAAATTTCTACAGCAACTTTCTATATAAACCTTATATTCCCCCAAGGGCATAACTAACAACCCTTGTACTGAGGGCTCTGAGGGGGCTATCATCCTAAAACACTTAATTTCCAGAACTTTCGGCTACGTTGAACAAAATGGATATCTCAAAATTTTGATTGGATGTGTTTGGAAAAATGGTTGGTGTGAGAGGGGGGCTAGTTACCCTTCAATCACTTTCGACTACAAAAGAGGCACTAGCCCTTTCAATTTCCAATAGCATGAGCCCTTTTTGAAGTTTCTACAGCATCGCTTTCTATAAAAAAAACCTTATATGCCCCCAGGGCATAACTTACAACCCTTGCCCTGAGGGCTGTGGGGGGAGGAGGGGTTGTGATCCTTAAACACCTAATTTCCAAAACTTTCAACTACGTTTAATAAAATGGCTATCTAAAAATTTTGATTGGATGTTTTTAGGGGAATGATGGGCGTGGGGGGGCTATTTGCCCTCCAATCACTTTAGACTATTAAAAAGGGCACTAGCCCTTTGAATTTCCAATTGAATGAGCCTTTCTTGAAGTTTCTACGACAACGCCTTCTATAGAAACCTTATGTGCCCTCAGGGCGTAACTTAAAACCCTTGCCCCGAGGGTTGTGGGGGAGTGTCCTTCTCAAACACATATTTTCTATCTGGAAATCACCTACGCTGAACAAAATGGCTATCTCAAAATTTTGATTGGACGTGTTTGGGGGAATGATGGGCGTGGGGGGGGGGGCTAGTTGCGCTCCACTCCCTTTTGACTATCAAAAAGGCATAACTTACAACCCTTGCCCTGAGGGCTTTGGGGGGGGGGGTGTAGTCATACTCAAAGACCTAATTTCCATAAGTTAAAAACACGTTGAACAAAATGGCTATTTCAAAACTTTTATTGGATGTGTTTGGGGAAATGGTGGGCGTGGAAGTGGTGTTAGTTGCCTTCCAATCACTTTCGACTATTAAAAAGGGCACTTGCCGTTTCAATTTCCAATCGAATGAACCCTTTTTGAAGTTTCTACGACAGCGCGTTCTATAAAAACCTTATATGCCCCCAGGGCACAACTTAAAACCCTTGCCCTGAGGGTTGTGGGGGAGTGTCCTCCTCAAAAATGTATTTTCTATCTGGAAATCAACTACGCTAAACAAAATGGCTATCTCAAAATTTTGATTGGATTGGTTTGGGGAAAAGGTGGGCGTAAGAGGGGTGTTAGTTGCCCTCCAATCACATTAGACTATTAAAAAGGGCACTAGCCCTTTGAATTTCTAATCGAATGAGCATTTTTTAAAGTTTCTACGACAACGCTTTCTATAAAAACCTTATATGCCCCCAGGGTATAACTTACAACCCTTGCCCCGAGGGCTGTGGGGGAGTGTTCTCCTCAAAAACATAATTTCTATCTTGAAATCAACTACGCTAAATAAAATGGCTATCTCAAAATTTTGATTGGATGCGGTTCGGAAGATGGTGGGCGTGGAAGGGGTGTTAGTTACCTTCCAATCACTTTCGACAATTAAAAAGGGCACGAGCCACTCCAATTTCCAATTGAATGAGCCCTTTTCGAAGTTTCTGCGACAACTTCTTCGATACGGAGTGCCCTGGTCTAAAGGAAAAAAGTAATAAATAATACATTTTGCCAACATCTTTCTTATATGCCCCCAGAGCATAACTTAAAAACCCTTGCTCTGAGGGTTGTGGGGGAGTGTCCTCCTCAAAAACATATTTCCTATCTGTAAATCAGCTACGCTGAACAAAATTGCTATCTCAAAATTTTGATTGAATGTGTTTCGGGAAATGGTGGGTGTGAAAGGGGTTTTAGTTGCCCTCCAATCACTTTCAACTATTAAAAAAGGGCACAAGCCACTCTCAATTTCCAATCGAATGATCCCTTTCCGAAGTTTTTACGACAACTCCTCTGATACGAAGTGCCCTGGTCTAAAACCAAGAAGAAAAAAAATAATACGTTGTGACAACATCGTTCTTTACTTAGGCAGCGCTATTTCGCTGTCTATGATTCGATGTTCACAAATAAACCATTCCTGTTTGGGGTTAGAATACTGGTTATAGAATGTAGAATGTATATACAAATTTTTTTGTGTATTCTCCAAATTTCTTGCATCGATTTTGTTCTGTTCAAGGCACAAGATCAGTCAGATTTTCATTCTTGCGTACCACAGTACTTCTATCAGCATAGAGGGAAATCCCAACAGTTTTTGATTCCCGTCACCTAGCGACAGAACGCCATTTATATCCATGTTGCAAAACAGTAGAGTCGGGGCACAAATCGGAATCCCGCTCTGTCAGAACTAAAAGTAAATGACCGAAACAAAAATAGGAAATTCGAACGCATCTAATCAGGCTAGACCCCCCACGTTTCTTCGTGTAAACGTTTTCTTCGGGCTGAATCACTTATCTATTCGTACGAAGACATCAGCCGGAAGAAAGCGGACGCGATGGTCTAGTCTAATTTGCGACCAGCATTACGCTTACGGCAGTTTCCTTCTTCTTTTACGGTTATTTACTTTTGGTCAGAACCTAGCTTTACTCTTGATTCACACAGATGCGATCTCAAGGTTTTTGTATTTACTCACGGTTTCTGCCTATTGACGGAATATTCTACATTTTGCTGGTTTACGAGATACGTTGAAATATTCCAGCACATTCGACGAACTATCGCATGTAAAAAAAAATGCAAACCGTGCTCTTTCGCGTTGCATCTATGTAAATGAAGTTCTATGTCATCGGAAAGCCATACCTGCGAGCGACGCAAGCGGCAAATCTTTTCGGCAACAGTGCTTGCCATGGATTTTTTTCTTTAGGTGGTGGCAACCCTGGTCGACAGACTGTTTCTACAGCTGAATTGTAAGTTTGCAGAATTTTGTTTTCTTTTACTGTTTTTATAAGATTTTCTTAGTGTTTAATATACAATTGTTGAACGCATGATAGATTAAAGAAAATAAAATCTTCTTTCTGAAAAATTTTTACGCCCCCCCCCCAAAAAAAAACCGTCTATTGAGACAGAATTTAGCTATAGACTAAGCTATGTACAAGGTTGGGGAATTATAGATTGAAACGGAAGTTACACCAAAAATATGATAGGGGGCTATCATTTTTAAATGATAATACCTTATTTTTTTATTGCTTTTTATTGGGAGCAGGGATGCCAAAAAGGTAATTATTTTTCTTTTAAAGCGGAGACGAAAGAAAATGATATCAAATTCCCTGAGAAACCATTGAAATATTTTGATAGACCCAAGGCCCCCCATTGGGACTTGTTCATTGTCTTGGTTATTTTGCAATTTCTCATAGGCTACTGGCCTAATTTGGCTTTTGTGTGTGCTCCCTTTTAATTAGATTCTTTGGATCTTATTGAATGCCACGGCGAATCTATGACTCAGTTTTCCAATAATTTGAGGTACATCCGAATAATTTCAACATCTTTGTTGTTGTCATTGTACCCCTTTACTCATACCCTCATTTTTTTTTCAAGGAACACTAAGCTGTTTAACGTTATTTTGCGTGTTTGTTGGAACCATACAATGACCTAGTTAATTACTAAGTATATTCTTTTTTTTAATATAAAGCTGAGACGATATCCTACCAGGGTGGTATCCAGGGGAGGGGGGGGGGGGTAGGGAATCATTTAATTCATAATTTGGTACCCCCTCAATTAATTCTGTGACACACATAGGGAAATTAACAGAGGGAAATTAAGAAGTGGAGATCTTAACCCCTCGCACGTGTTTCGAGCTGGCGAGATTCCCATTTTTGGCAAGATGTTGCGTGTCCTTGGCAAGAGTTCAATGTCCTTTTCGATTAGGTCAGGTGAATTTCTGTGACAGCCGTCTGACGTCATGTGACACACCCCTAGAATTTCTGTGACAAGCCCCTTTGTTTTTCTATGACAAGCCCCAGTTTCAAGCGCAAGTCTTGTTTCTAGGCAATATTTCAAGCACATGTTTCGTCATGTGACACATCTCCTTTGTTTTTCTGAAACACACCCCCGTTTCAAGCGCATGTCTTGTTTTTAGGCGAAATCATGTCTAGACACGTTCCCAGGTGGTTGAGGTCCCCCGCGATGTTTTTCTAGACAAAAACATGCCTCTCCAGGTGTTTTTCCTCCTATACATGTCCAAACATATCTCCCCAGATGGTTGAAGTCCCTCATGGTGCTTTTCTAGGCAAAAACATACCTCCCCAGATGTTCTGAGTACATTATGTAAAGACCGGATGGGAACAATTCCTCATCAGTATTGCATAAACAGTTGGCAAAAAACAAGCATCTTAAATAATGGATAACTCATGCGATCAAGTAAGTGCCTTTCTTTCTAGTATAGCCCCCCTCCAAAAAAATCCTTCCACTTCGCTTTGTCTATACTCATTATAAAACAAAAAATACCCTCTTTCCACCATGTAATCCCCCCCATTCTTCACCAATTAATTCTTTCAATAGAAGTTATTCCCTTTTACCCAAAAAGTGCTTTTTTCATCATGCGTTTAATACCACCAAATTGGATTGGCTCTCTTTGCGATCTAAGCAAGCCCATGTGTGATTAAGGCTGTAATTCCCTACAAAAGGGGTAAGGTTTCACAAACAACCTTTGTGCGGAAAGAGATTGTTGTCAATTAATAAACCTTACGGGGGACGATGGATTTGGATTATTCTATCACTGAAAGAGATCATATTTCCAAAAAACATTAATGCGTAATAGAGATATTTTAGGACAAGGAAATTATGTAAAAGACGGAGGAATGGTAACAGTCATTTAGACTCCACATTTTTAGGTATATTTTGAAATGACTCGCTGGAAAACGAGAGCCAATATTTTTTTTCTAGCTTTACTATTGTCTATTATAGGGGGAATAAAAGTTTTCCATTTTTCATCGTACGTGAGTTATTAGTTGATGTTATACCATTGATCCATGACAGCGGGGTTCTATCCGCGCCCTAGACGATACCTTAAGCAGGTTTTATAGCAAAACTATGGCTTCTAATAAAGTTATCACAAGTCCATTTATGAAAAATTCTAGTTTTTTTGTCTTTCTTGAGAGGAATGAGACAGGGTGGCTATTTTGAGGTCGGGACCTAATTAAATGCTCTTAATTTCGAATTCATAGATTTTTAAAATTCCTGTGTATAAAGGGACGCTTGTTATTGCCTATTATTTGATAACTTGATTTTTATTTCGTGCTTTCTTGAAACAGGGTTGACCTATTTAAAAGCTTGACAATATTTGAATATTTATAGCATGAAAAACGATTCTGTTTTCTATGACTTTTGTAGGCGGTACTAATTTTTCTTCTGTAAAAGGGGTATGTTATTTTTATTTTAAATTTTCTCTTCTTTTTTAGAATTTCCAAGCCCTTCCATAACCTGCAAAGAGGGCAAGGCGCAATGAGCCAACCCCTGTGAAGCCATCGGTTATTAAATATGCTGGCCCTTTCAAGACCTCAAAACAAGGCAGGAGGAATGCAGGCCCGTCTGCGCTCCATGAGCAAGGCAATAATACGAGCGTCTCCACCCTACAAGGACATGATGCTGCCCCTTTGAGACCCAGTCATGCTGTGGGCCTTTGAACGCTGTGCAGACTCCGTAAACTCTAGCCTATCGAGCTCCTGTGCAACTTAGGCAAGCCCCTGGCCCTTGAGCTGTCACTCAACCTACTGCCCCACCTACCAGAAAATTGAAAAGAGAGTGGGGGATCTCATATGTCATTGTGAGCCCACCTATGCAAGGCTATGACGTTGGTGGTTCGTCTGCCCACTATTATGCAATGCCAGGACTGTCCAGCACCCTCCAAGTCGCGCTGCCTGAGCCAGCGGTTCCATGTTTAGTGCCACCAAAACTTGAAGATGTTAGTATTTTTTCAAGCTAATTTTCACTTCTCATATTGCCTTTTTCTATATCTCAGGGCCATGCTATGGAAATATCTAAATTGGCCTGTCTTCCTGCTTATTTACCCCCTAGTTTAATACACTCAGAAATAACTAAACATAATGTTATTTTTCAGGATTTTCTAATCTTTAAGTGTCTACATTTGCTTTTTCAGCTTATTTACGTCACATTAGCTTTAAAGACTCTAAATAAGGCTGTTTTTCAACATAATAAGGCCTATTTTTTTCACTCTTTTCTTACTACCTTATATTCTCTGCCTACTACAGACATTTTTGTCACTATTTTTTTCATTTTTTTACTTATCGAAGAAAACCGCTCTTTCTAAATCTAATAAAGCCTAACTCATTGGTTTTTTATCAATAGTTTTGACTTTTCACAAGAATACTCAAGTTTCAGGTTACATCCCCATCTCATTAGTTTTAAAGACACTTTAAAAGATTAATTGGTCTTCACGTAACGACCCACAATCAGGCAATAAAAGGCGACCTAGGTATATTTTCGATGAGAATGAGTAGATTAGCACAGATGATCCGGTACTGGCTAAAAGTTCAAAGTCTGCCAGAAGATACGTTAGCGAAAGTAGCTTATGTGGAGATGCTACGGTCGAAACGTAAAAGATCGTGGCCGTATCAAATAAAAAATGTTTTAGATGGATTAGGATTATCATATACTTGGAATGAGGGGCTAGGACCCTTAGATCAGGGTGAGCCGTTTTTGGCTATGATTGTAGAAAGAATAAAAGACCAGGAAGTCCAAATGTGGACCCAGGCAGTTAAAACATCTGAAACACTGAAGTTTTATTCCCATGTAAAAGATATATTTTGATTTGAATATTATTTTAAACTAGGATTACCGGGGGAGACATTGAGGACTTGGTTTCGGATCCGAGCCAATTTCCAGCCTCTAAAAAAATAGAAAAAGAGTATTTGAAAGAAAAAGGGTGGCCCCAGATGCAGATGCGGATTACTCTTGCCCCAGATGTAACCTAGGTATTGAGGATGTGGCCCAAATTCTCACTGAGTGCCAGTAACTTTCTCTATTAAGGGAAAAGTATTTTGAGGGTGGTAACTTGGAGTTTCCGGGGATCCTGAAAACGACAGTAAAAAGGACAATCAGGCAGTTATGTAAATATGTAAATGAAGCGTTGACATCAATGAGTGAAACCTTATATTTATGTTATTTTTCTTGTGGAGTGTAATTAAGAATACTGTTTTGTATGGCCTGTTTTTTTTGGCTTATAACAAATTATTATTAATAAGGAAATGGTTCCCATTTATAGCATACTTTGAAAGGGAAAGTTCTCTATGGCTTTTAATAGAAAAGCAACGCGGAGGAGTCTTGCTACCTGGGAGACATGCTCTTGTCAAGAAAAGCATCGCCGGGGAGTCTTTCTAGCTGGGAATTTTGCCTAGAAACAACGTGGGAGAGTTCAACCACCTTGGGATCTATGCTGGGAAATGTTTTTGTCAAGAAAAGCATCGCGGGGAGTCTTTCTAGCTGGAAATTCAGCCTAGAAACAACGCGGGGGAGTTTAAACACCTGGCAACGTGTCTAGACATGATTTTGCCTAGTAACAGGACATGCGCTTGAAACGGGGGTGTGTCATAGAAAAACACCTGACCTAACCACCGAAATCTTGCCAAGGGCAGGAATGTCACCTAGAAACAGCTGACCTCATTGTACAGGTGTTTTGCGTGACGTCAGAGGGCATGACTTTGAAATCCAATGCTATTTTTCCTATTCTAATTTCCCTGTGTTTCATTTCCCTAGGGATGACTTTGAATGAATTATGCCTAAACTACTAGTGTGAAGGGGGGTGAGAGACTTTTACAAGAATATGACAGTTTGGTTGCTACCGGTAGCTACCAGGTGGAGTATCCTCTGAAAGTGTACTTTCAATGAGTAGAGAAAATAAATTTATAAATTTAAGATGTGATTTGAGAAAGACTGATGAAAACATTAATGTTTGTGGTCACTATTGATCGCGCCGGTGGCGCGCCGCCGACATCTTACTTGCGGCGTGATGCCACTGCTGTTTTTGGCCTCGCCGCCGCTGGTCTTTTCTCATCGGCGTGGCGCCGGGGTCTAGTTGAATCGTTGTCATTCAATATAAGGTTGTCATATTTGAAGAAAAATGAAGGATAAAGTACTAGAGTAGTGGCTTCATAGAAGAAGATATGCTAGAACAAAAAAAGCGATATTTTTAGATTCCTAATTGTATGCTTATTTCTATAGATTTGTTCACTTTTTGGATATTTGTGCCTATCCCCCTTTAATGTATTCACATAGCCATAGGCTATATAAAAACTAACCAAAAATGATTGAATTCTTACTTTACAATTTACAGCAAGTGCAAATGAATCATATTTCCTTGTTTTTTTCTATTTTTATCATTTTTATGTTGGTTGTTTCCAGTTTTATCAATTTTATCATTTGTTCAGTGTTTTTTTTTTCATAGCCTAGGGCGATATGAGACCATTAGAGAGACGGCTGTAGATGATTTGTCTAAGACGAAAACAAAACTATAGAAATGAACAATAAAATTTGCAATCTAAAAGTGTTTCTCTTTTTGTTCTAGCATGTCTCTTCCTGAAGAGTGACTGGATGCTTGTATGATAAACCCCTACCGCTCAAGATGTTCAAGCACTGACGCGTTATAGAACCGTTTTTTTACGTTAATTTTTTTTTTAGCTTTGCGTGAGCCAAGACAAAGAGAAGTGACAGAATAGATGGAAAATATATAATTTTTACTATACATTGCAAATTAGGGGGGGTGGGGTAAAGTATTTGGACAATGTGAAGTTAGAAAATAATTCTTACTACATAGGATTCAAAATAATTGTACCTCACACATTAGGCATGTAGACCCATTATACTTCACCATCCTCCCCTAATATGCAAATATATAGCCCAATTTTGTTTCTAAAGTATTATATTTTATCTTACTTTTGGTATATTTCAATAGTATTGAGCGTCAGAGAATCATATTAGAAGAATATTAGGTAGGGGGTATATCATACAAGTACCAGCCACTTTTTTAGACCTTTACCGAAATAACCTTTGGGAACATATATAAAAAAAAAACCTTTGTACATGTCACAAATTAAAGTATACTGAAGCCTAAATTACATGAAGGAACCTTTAAACAACTAAAGTGTGCCGGTTTCGTTGGGTACATGGGTAAATGTGTTCTGAAAGCTTTTTCTTTATCTCTTAAGCTGTCTTCCATTTTCTCAGCGTATCTTCTGCTAAGATCCCAAGGGACAACAGTAAAGCAGTATATCTCTACTGTACAGAAGATGAAGATTTCTAATTTACCTGAGCAGGGACAAGAGCAGGAACAAGTTTCTTGTTTTTGTTTGTAGGCATGGTAGAAAGAAATCGCATGCTGAAACTTTTGAATTGCTCAAACTAGTAGTATTGCTATAACAGTTTTGAGTGGGCCAATAGGACATTGCTTTAAGCGAGCCTATATCCCACCATAAAAGCGGTCCTACATCAGTGCTTCCCCTTTTCGATTTCAAATTTCCCTATTTTTGTATAAATTTTCCCTTAAATTCCCCATGTTTAGCTCTGATTTCTCCCTATTTTTCTCCCTAGAAAGAAGGGATACTTTGCTTTACATTTCCAAACAATCTACATGATTGCATGATTTGATGTTGCACAGAACAGCATCAAATTATTATTTTTTTACTTCAGATAATGATATATATATATAACATCTTTTTCACTACCTAGGACACGTTTGAAAGTATAAGAAAGTTTGATTAAGTGTCATCTCCAGCACTTCATTGCACTTGGCGTTTGCCTTCGTCTTGAAGTCAGTGACAGATTTCGCTATGCTGACAGTTGATAAAGTCTTATCTTCGTTTTTCAACCAGTAATTGACTTGAACAGGTGAGACTAGTGTGATATTCTCGAGACTATTTCGGATGTCTGTTTTGATTAATTTCAGGGGACTAAACAAACGCTCTGTTTGTATATTGCTAAAAGGTAAAGAGAAGACCAGTGATGTGCGCTTCCGCAATTCTGGATAGATGATTTCACCACTGTGGGTCTCCACAATAAATAACTTTATCCGTTACTGCTCAACTGACAGGTCTTCAACTTGGGCATCTCCCAAGTTCAGCTCAGTGACATCAGTCATTACCTGTGACCTCCATTCTACGTCCATTTTCTGGAGGCAACACTTTTCTCTTGCAACTGGAAATCTCACAAAAAGCGGCCTTAGAGATTTTGGTTTTAAATTTATTGAGTTTCTTGGTTCAACCAAAGCGTCTTGGAAGGGTCTTGGATGTGCTTGACTAGAATAATTTAGTATTTTTAAACAAGACTGGTAAAACAGATCAATATTAACACTTGGCACTTGAGCATCTACGAGTCCTTGCATTGAATTGGTTGCAGCTATTCCCACATATGTATGGTTTAAAGGTATGTACTCACTTGAAAGATAAGGATCCAGTTCGGTAAACAAAGCAATACTGTGAATATAGCCCAGTTTCAAGAAGTTAGACGCAACATCATTCACAAGTTTGCTGACACTTGGATTTAGGGAGTGAAGAACTGGAAGCTCAGATTGAAAAACCTTTTTGAATTCGTTGGAGAGGCCAAGAGAGTAGTCCATGAATTCAAGGTATGGCTTTGTGAACTTGATTTGTAATGTTGACAAGATAAGCTCATTGGTTGCAGTTGGGTCGTCAAACGTGACTTATATGAAATACTGAGTAATAGCAACCTGATGCTCAATAAGCCTCTTTATGCAGGCCTGGAGGAACAACCGACGGGTTTATCCTTGTGCAAGAAATGAGAGCACTTTGGATTAAAAAAAACTCCTGAAATTCAGCATACTTATCTCGTATAGGAAGCGCTTCTGAAAAGTGGACATAGATATTTCGGGCCAAGTCTTCTAGTGTCTTGGGATGTGACAAGCACGCATAGGATGAACATAAGTGAATAAGATGGCATGAGCACTTCACATTCAATATATGGGACACCATGGCTTTCATTATCGTTGAAGCAGATCTATTGGCTCCAAACCTGACGTTAGTAGTATTTATACAAAATCCAACAATATTTTGCTAGGGAATCGAGTTTTTTTCAATGACTTGTTTGATGCAGTTAGTAAGATCCTCAGCCAATCATTCACTAAATTCATTTTAGTGATGGTAAAATTCAGGGGGTAAAGTTCATTTCCGACTCAAATACATTTAAAATTTTGAATCAGGATATAATTTTCACTATAGAGGTAAGTTTATTTCTTGGCTACCTGAATAATCCGTTAACATAAACCTTGCACACAATTGCTGCATAGCCAAACCAATACTCCCTTGTGTCGGTTGTTTACATCAATCAAAGCCATTGCATATAAAATAAATACTAGGCTACCTAAATAGTATTCCAGGGTTCGACTTTTTGAAATTTCGGCAATTACAGGACCGTCAGCCAGTGTTGCTACATAAGCTTTTTTAAAAACCGAGTTACAGAATCTTTGAGAATTTTTCGGCCTTTTGTTTCAAAAAATAAAATTTTCTCTTAAAATCCTTACTTTACCCAAGATTTCCCTAAAAATCCTCACTTTACCCCAGATTTCCCTTTGTCCCTAGATTCAAAGAAATGCCCCTAAAAGAACTGACTTTATCCCGAAAATAGGGCAATCTCCCTAAAAGGGGAAGCCTTGTCCTACATTCTGAGCGGTGTCCATTTCCAAATATGCTATTGGAGCTGCTATTCCCTCTATGAGATCTATCATTTTAGCGGCAACAAAATTCGTGACAAAAGAATGCTATTACTTTAACAAGGCCTATAGGACATCGTTCTAAGCGTACATTCTTATCTCAAGTTCTGCTATAAGGATTCTAGGAATTTTTCACTAGCAGTGACAAGATTTCAAGCGGGCCTATTCCTCACGTGATCTTTGATATAAAAGTTTGATGTTGCGTTAGTTAGTATCTTAGTTTCACGTGGACACTTTATTAGTTTGCATTGCTTCAAGTTGGAAAAAAAACATTCAAATATTATCCAAATTAGGGGTTTTATACTATTGTACCTTGAAGGACCTGACAGTGAGTTTATGAAGACAAGAGCTCCCAAAGTAGCAGTTGAAATTGGAAGGGATTGCCGACTAAATTTGAGTGGGATGAGATGTTTGGTAGATATGTAATATCATTGAGTAAATTTAAGTCGAACGATCAATTATGTTTCGCCGCAAAAGTGAATATAATGCATATACAGAGATTACAGCATGGATTGTATGTTATCATGAAGCAAATTAAGGAAAATGGATTGACACACCTAATGAGAAGAGAGTAAAAATATATTCTTTTATTACATTTCTGTCAATAAAAATGTTATATAATGATTTGTTTTGGTTAGATACTTTAGTTGATCGTTAACTCCATTCTCTCTAGGGGCGACTAATATGCGTTGAGAGTGTACACAAAGTAGAAACTTGCAATTGTTAGTTTAGTCTATATTTGGTAGCGGGAATGTCAAGAAAACAAAAATGCATGTGTTCGAGAAACAGAAAATCTTATGGAATCTGGTAACATTGGAAAACTGTCTGAATCTAAACATTGAATTTCAGACGTTCTACTGTACGAAAGAAAATATTTTCTGAAAAAATGCTTGAAATTATCATGGAAATTTATTCTCCATCTTTGGACTATTGTATGAGGTTTTTCCGTCGTGGACCAAATGGATTTACTCAATTTATTGATGCATTAATCGAGACAAAACAAAACGATATTGTAATTCTGCTTTTAACCACTACCTAAAATTTTATTTACAACGGCCATTTTGTAAGACAACAAGAAATAAGTCAAATAGGTTTTGTGACGTCACGTGATTACTCCTTCTAGAAGACATTCCTTTTATTGATCGTGATTCAGTTTCTTCTTCGTAGCTGGTGGTTATGTGAGAACTGCACTACATTTGATAACTATAGTGAAAAATGTAGATTATGCAATTCATGTAAATTGCAGAGAGGATATGCTTTATAAATTAAGAATTGCAATTTCTGTCTTGAAGAGGCTTGTGACTCTCACCCTAAAGAATATCTGTGCTTCAATTGTCACTTTGATAAGTGTGATCAATGGAAAAGTACTTACCCTGGTATGATTGGAAAAAACCCTAAACGTGATTTCAGTTTATTTCTAAGGGACTGGTATCGTCGTAGATTTAAATTGTTTGGGGAAGGAGAATTTGGAACAAATTTCAATTGTAAAACCATGAAGAGAGTCTGATTTCTGCGTCACCGTTGTGAGGACAATGATAGTTATGATTATAAATCTACTGATTTTATTTGGCCATTAAAGAAAGTGATTCTTCATATGAGAATATCGTGTGCGACATTACTTCAAATAGTCAGATAGAAACACGTGAATCTTACAATATGAATCATAATAGTATCATCGACTTCACAAAGAGATTTAACAAAAATTAAGTTACATTATATTGTGGAAAATGTAACCCTGACTTTTCACGCCAGGATCAGTACAAGTTGAATCCCAATGATCTGCCACCACTTTTCCTTGTCACTGACGACAAAGTAAATGAGGATGAAGAAGAAGAAATCTAAACAATGAAGACAAAGGACTTTTTATAGTACATATATACATTTTATTAATAAACGAATTTACATGTAGTATTAAAACATTTTATTCTTAGGGCACTGAAATGAATTTTATACAGGTCGGAGAAGATATTTTCTACTATGAAGTCATTCAATCGAGGATTGTCTGCACAAATGTTTAGAAATTCACTGTAAGTATAGTCACGACGTCGAAAAATAAAACACAGTAATGCATGAAAACCACAGCTTTTAGTTGATAAATCTTGTACTGACTACCGATTTTGAATAATTGTTTTCTCATTTCTTTCAAGGAAGTGTTTGATGTGAGGTGTGTAGAATGCATGTGGTAGACAAAGAAGATCAAAAAAATATATATTCTTCACTGTTTGAAAGATGCATAGCCAATACCCCGAATGCACAGTCAATGGACTACTATTAACAATGATATGAATATATTCAAGGAAATCCGCGGGTATGCAATAGGATTTGTAATTGTATATGTATTGATCCAAGCTAAATACTTAGATTATTTGATTGGTGTTCATCGTGCCAAGTCTAATAGAACACTACCGCCGGGGGTAATTTCCCAATAGATTTCAGATTGATTGAGTGAGATTAATTTAACACGCGCTGTTAATTGTTTGGCAAAGGTACGCTCTAAACATACGGTTCCTGTTCGGACAATACTCATATCTTGAGTACCAGACAAGTCCAAAACAATGACACCATAACTTTTTGTCAACATTGTATCGGTTATAACATTTTAATACAGTTGAGAATCTAGATCCAGGGATTACATTGTCAATTTATATAAGGTCCTATAGGATTTATCAAAGGATAAATTGTTTGGAGAAATTCCAGTTACTTTACATACAAGAGAGAAAAGTCAAAACGTTAGTACGCATCAATGTTCCATTTTTGTAGACACATGTTTGTTTCAACAATCTGTGTAGTATGCCATTTTCATGGAATAAACCATTGGTAGTGATAGGAGCTAGATTTTCAAATTTTCTCCTCGCCACAACTTTCAAATCAATAAATGTGGTGATAAATCTATGAACTAGTCTTCATTGGAATAAATTTGAAAATATATGTTTTCAGAGAGTGGTTGTTGTGGGTAGAATTGTTCATAGTATACACGTTTTACACTGACATCTAGATCCAGGGATTGCATTTTCAATTTATATAAGGTCATATAGGATTTATCAAAGGATAAATTGTACAGAGAAATTCCAGTTACTTGACATACAAGAGAGGAGAGTCCACAGGGGTGGATCCAGGATTTTTTAGGGAGATCGCAAATTAGGTTGATCCGATAAACTTGTGTTAGGAGCAAGGTTAATTAACGCAATCTTGCGTTAATTAAGTAAATTACATTACTTAAGACTACGTTAGGGGGGCGTGCGCCCTCCTCGCCCCTCCTCTGGATCCACCACTGAAATTCCAAACAGTTCAAATTCATGTGGAGAACTTGTCCATGTCCATGAGCATTGGCACTTTTTACAAAAGCCAAAGCAGGTTTCGAAGGAATTTCACGGTTGATAAATGAAGAATCGGTGTAGGTACTTGAACCACTGGTAATCTGGCGTTGATTGTTGATTGTGTAAGGAACAAGCAGTTTGATATCCTTGCTCACTGCCCAGGCGCGTTCACCATCAGTAGCAACGTTTGATCTATAGTCTAAGCCTATCGCCAGACCTCTCAATTTATTATAGGAGATTGGAGTCATCAACATAAATTGTATTTAGCTTGCATAGTTTGATAGATTGTTGCTAGTACTCACCAATGTTCCATTTTTGTAGACACATATTTGTTTAAACAAACTGCATAGTATACCATTTATAGAATAATCCATTGGTAGCGAATGGAGCTAGATTTTCAGACTTTCTCCTCACCACAACTTTTAAATCAATAAACTCGGTGATAAAACTATGAATTAGTCTTCATTGGAATAAATTTGAATATGTATGTTTGAGAGAGTGGTTGTTGTGGGTAGAATTGTTCGTAGTATCCACGTTTCACACTGACATCTACACTTTCTGTATTGAAAAGATTTAGAGATGTAGTGACAGTGGGATTAGATTCCTTTGGGGTAGATATGTCATTTCAATCCAGGAAAAGAAATCCCTTTTCGATCTAACGATTTTTCTTCTTGGTTTCTTTTTCTTCTTCTTCTTTGACAAGAGTGATGTCTTTCGTATCTGACCTGAGTAATGACTGATGAGTGATGAGGTGTTTCTCGATCTCTTTAAACCTTTTTCACTTTGTCGTGATTTCAATCACTCACCAAGGGACCGTGCGCTGGACCTGATAGTTTGTGAAACACTCTTTAAAATCTTTGTCAGCCCCCCAATCATGTAGCGTAGAGGATGCAAAATCCGCGGCAACCGGAGCAATATATTTTTTAGCCAGAGGTAGTGCAGAGCGAAACAGCTTAGCAAACCAACTGCCAAGACCTTAGTCTGACATTGGCAAACGACCTTTGTAATAGTCCATCCCATGACCCAATTGTCGTGGTTGGAGAGTAGTAACATAGCAATCAATATCGGGACACACAATATATTTTTTCTATTAGCCATCTCGTTGTTGTTGTTGAATGGGTCGAAAATGACATGTAATCATAGCCAAACCTTCTGTTATTGCTAGTGGATCACCTAATTCACTTCTTAGTGTTTAACTGACAGTTCCAAATACGAAATGTTTACAGGAACATACTGAAGATGCTTTATATTATAGTGATGAATAGGTTCATGGGTGGTTTTTCGTTCAAGAACACGTAGGAGGGGGACATTTAAATTACCAACTCTCGATGTTTCAACAAAGGAAGTATAAAGAAATATACAACTGTCCAAGGCAAAACCAATTGGATAATCTGCAAAAATAACACGATTCATCCTACTGACAGTTCCAGCAATTTTAAAATTGATTATATTCCGTTTAAAGCCAAGAACATCTCTCAGATTATCATTGAGATGAATCAATTCATTGTCAAAGGGTGAGCTAATGTAAATCTTACCATGTTCTATTGAATAATTAAATATGAATTTACCTTTCTTGCGAGCAGAGATTTTTCTATTGATTATACGACACAAATCAGTCATACTACCAAATTCTTTGAATTTCAGTGAGACAGGGGGATATTCACTAGATTTAAGTGCTTCTACCCATTCATATTCAACAAAGAGTTCTTATCTCATACGTACGATCTTTTATCAGGATATAATATGTATTTTTGAATGTCACGTAGACGATACGTTATGGGTGTAGCGCCTAAGATTTTGGAGGTTGTAAGACGTATAGTGCACCATAAGTAGTTACCCTTTTCGAAAACATTAGTAGGTTGATTCATTCGAACAATATCACTAACATTGAATTTCTTCTTTTTCTTCACTTCCTTTCCACCATTCTCATTGGAATATTGTTTAAAGGACACCCTAGGTGGTCATTAATTTTGATCAAATGTTTTTGTCAACCGACTGACGTGTGCTTCAATCTTCCTTCCTTTTACTATTCAATCAACCCTTCAATCTTGAACGAAGCTAATTTCAAGTTTAATTTTAACTCAGGGCCAGATTTTTAGTTTCAGTTCAGAGTCGGGTAGTGAAGTGTCTATCGTATGTGAAATGCAGAATGATACTGATTTGGCTTTTGTTGCATGTACTTTGATTGCGCTAAACCGGGAAAAAAGAAAATAGGAAACGTCGTTGGTCGAAGGAGTTGTAAAAGATGAGAAGTCGCTTCACTCATGATAATTTACTGAACATTCTGCATGATACAGAACAAGAGGACTACAGGAACTTTATCAAAATGGATCAAAATAGTTTTGATTTTTTGTTCAAGTTATTACGGCCCATTGTAGGGAATAAAGATGAGAACTGCACTCCTTCTCTCGTCAGATTAAAAAACTCCTCTTCAAAAAGCGTGTCATTAATAATTTTTTCAGCCAATGGTTTTGGGTCTGGGCGTAGTTTCTTCATTTTCATAGCCCAACCTTGAGCTAGAACACTCTCTTGTGTCTGAGGTTGCCTGAAGTATTCCGTAGCTAACTCCACAAGTTGGTCAGTGGAATATGCCTGACCTTTTTTTTCTCTTTCCCTTTTTCCTCTTTTTTCCATTTTTTTCCATTTTAGCTGAAAATTCCACCGAAAAAATTTCTTGCGGATGAACTCGGGTGAAAACTTTTTCTTAGCACACCTTAATTTGAAAAGAAATAATCTAAATTTTGATGGTTTTTAAAATTATGCCCGTTATCCCCTCCTCCGTGAAAATTTTTCCATCAAAAACCCAGCAAAAGGGTATTTTCCAGCAAAGCTTTTTTGGGAGGCGAGAGCTGTACAACAGAAACTTTAAAAAAAGCATCGAAACTGTGAAATCGATATCTACTCCCTTATGATATCTGGGAATAATTCTGGTCTACGCTGTTATTATGAAAGTAAAGAGTAAATTAAAAAGCCTTTCCAAAAGGCTTGAATGCTAAGCAATGGACATGGGCTAGATTGATATGAAAATGAAAAAAATATTGTTGGTATGGGTTTAGTGCATGGTTACCGCTAGGGAAAAAGTCTAACCATTCATGACTTTAGGCATCCGTGAATAAGTTCTAAGGTGAGAAAAGAATTTGGAACAATTTTTGGAGGTGCCTACCTCCGCAGAGTCTCAGGCAAGTGACCCAAAACTTGAAAAATTTGTGAAAAGTTGAAATTTGCTCAGAATGCAGGACTGAGCTGAGGCATTGAATAGATACTATTTGGAAAGTGATTGGACACGGTGGGTATCCGTGAACAAGTGCTAAATATAGAGAGGGATTTGATACAATATTTGGGGGGGGGCCCACCCACCCAGAGTCCTGGGGAAGTGACCCAAAAATTTGAAAAATTTGTGAAAAATTGAAATTTGCTCAGAATGTTGGGCTGAGCTTAGGCAATAAATAGTTACTATTTGGAAGATGAAAATGGGTTTAAACAATTGTTGGCCTGTTATAAACCGAAAAAACCACCAGAAATGCTATCTAAATAGGTGCTTTTTGGCTTTACATTTTTTTCCTTAAGATAGCCATAATTCTTTCGCGTGTAAGTTTTTTCAATTGACGAGTTGGGGTTGCTCCTATGCCTTTCCTAAAAATTTTTTGGCGATCTAAATACCCCTTTGCATACCATATTCCTGCAGCTGCAGCACGGGTGTTATAACGTCCCCTTTTGCTTACCATTATATTTTTTCCGCCTATAAACCTAGCAACAATGCTCATAAAATACTCCGCCAAATTACTTGTGCCGTTTCCGATCAGTAAGCGATCTCGTCTACTGAGGGTGTCAAACGCTTCATATATATGACTAATGAACACACTGCTTGGCATTTTTTCAATTTCCGGGTCCACGATTTTCTGGATAAATGACAACAAGATGGACACTGTCTGTGGTCCCCACGAAAAAAAATGCAAAGGCATTGCGTTTAACTCTCTAATCAGATCTTTTGACGACATGGCATGCGTAGTGGTTCGCACAATTGCTTTTCTTGCAAAATCGCACAATTTCTTTATTACTGGACCGCCGAGAAATTTCCAACATTCTGCGCTTTCTTTGCGTTTGTCATAAAGCCTCTTTTTCAAACACTTACAAGCATGATTTTTCAGGCATTCAATTTTTTCCGCTATCCCACCATATGATACCTTTTTCTGAATGGGTGCTTGAATCACCATCGGCTATAAACTTTGTATTTCTCAGTTTATGCATAGCTGGTGCAACACGAAAGGCCTCTACCAGTATATTTGATTCCATCGCAGTGCTAGAACCACTCCAATTCATAAAACATCTATGTTTAGGAACTGAAGTAGATTCTTGCTGTCGATTTGCCATGCATACGCAGCAACACTTGTTTCTAATTCCTACACGAAGAAGTCTTTTTGAATAGAATCCAATTACAACACCACAACCAGATAATGCAGTGTATCTATTACCTTAACTTCGTGTGCACCAACTTCCATCAACTTTAACAGACGTGTCGACTACTCCGTTGGAGTCAATCTTTCCATCAGCCTTCAATACCATTCGGTGCTCTATTTTGCCGTTTTATAGCAAATAATCGTGAAGGATTTCCTCTATGGACTCCCCGATAATGCTTTCGTACTTGGTAAATATTTTTTGCGATGGGCAGTTCATTCCAATTGTAGAAAAAAAGTTCTTGAATCTGGGCATGGGTCATGCTGGCGTTTATAGCAGCAACTACAACTTCTTTGTTGATATTTCTAGACCCGGTTTCTTTTTGTTGCCTCTTTTTGTCCATACCTCTTATTGACCAGTCGATTTTTTTCCGTTTCAGGCTGAGCGGTTGTTTATTTGACAGTTCTGTTTTTTCCTCTTGTGTTATGTTACTGCTGCTAGCTTTCGTATCCTTTTGTAATTTCACTGGGATATCAGTGTGAAGCGTAGCTTCTTCTTGGCAAGATTCATACTTGAAGACAAAACAGAAGCGCAAACCAACAATGTACTCTCTGTCGAACATTATGTTTGAAATAAGATTGAAGTCTTGGCACCTACAATAAAAAAACAAATCATCGGTACAAGCTCCTGTAAATTAGAAGTGCCCAAGCATTCTACAGCTGATAATCATCCTAACCAAGTGAGCTATGGGAAAAGTTTGTGTAAATATTTGCATTCAACGGAAAACACGTTTTACGAATGATTATGATTTAGAATTATCGTTTCCCTCCACGAGCACCTATCATTCCCCTATTTCTGCTGTTATCGGAGTCTGTGCCTCCCACGATACATTACCCTGTCCTGCGGTAAATTTCAGTACCCGTATTTAAGTTGTACCTAGCTATTTTGTTCACCCACTTTTATACTAAGGGCGAGGAAAATCCCCCGGAAAAAAAATCTAGGAAAATACTCCCCCCCCCCTCCCGCAGCTGGTTGGTTTCCAATTGCTTTCGACTTATAAATAAAAGACCAAAGCTCTCAATTTCCGATCAAATGAACATCCTCCAAAGTTTCAACGACCATGAGGTGGAAGTGGGGATGATGAAGGGGCAGTACACTTCCTATAAGAAAGAAATTCCGCTCAATTCGGGGTTTGATATTACTCTTTACTTTCATAATAACAGCGTAGATGAAGATATCCCCAGAAATCAAGAGGGATTAAATATCAGTTTCACATTTTTGATGTGAAAGTTTTTTTTGAGGGGGGGGACAAAACTCTCCCACCTCCACCGAAAAAAAAGTCACCAAACAAAAGTTCTGAATACGGCCCAAGGGATTATACATCAATCTCTATCCCCACCCTTCCTTTTGTCTCGTTCTTAGAACTAATTCCGTCTTTATCTGAAGGCTCAATGAGAGTTGGGATCTTTTGGCATCATAATGGATCCTTTGAGGCATCTCCCTCCATCCCTAACTAGCCAAAATATTTTTAAGGTCTAAACAAATTTCACCGTCTTAGGTAAATTCTCTGTTGTTTTACAATTCCAAGCATTTGTATATAAGGGCTTTAAATCACTACAGTGGGGTTTTCTGATTGTTTTATAGCTAGCAAGGGAGGGAAATCTCTCGAAGGGTGAATTTTAAAACCAAAACATCCTCAGGTCTCTTTGATCCTTCAGATAAACACAGAATTAGTTCTAGGGGAGAGACGTGGGGAGGGTGGAGGTAGAAATGGATATATAGTTCCCAGGGCCATATCCAGGACTTTCTTTGGACTTAGGTTTTCAGGTGGGGGGGTACAAAAAAACCTTAAAAAATGCATCAAAAATATGATATTAATGTTTAATCCCTCTTGATTTCTGGTCTATGCTATTATTATAAAAGTAAAGAGTAACATTAAACCCCAAAATCAGCAAAATTTATTCTGTATAGAAAGGGGGCTACCCCTTCCTCATCTCCACCTCTATCTCATGGTCGCAGAAACTTCGGAGCGTGTTCATTCGATCAGAAAATGAGAGTTCTTAACCTTTTTTTATAAGTCAAAAGTGATTGACTACAATCATAGCTGTTCCTTTTTAATTCTATATAGTTTATATATTTTTATGGAAATAGTAAGTAATATTCCATAAACACATCAACGATCATATAAGTAAAAAACTACAAATAAAGTCTAATATTTGTCAAATGTTTGCCCTGCAAAATAAATTGAGTTAAAAATCCTTATATTCACATGAACTACCCTCTATATTAAGGTCATACAATATCATCTCCCCCTACTTTCGATAAATAAAAGACTTATTTAACGTAGATTTAATACACTTTGAAGCTTGTTTTGACTAGGAACCTAATGAAAAAGCGAAAGAATTGTAAGTTCCAGGGCTATTCCTACGCAATATTAATTGTGTGTCTTTTAAATTCCGACAAAAAAAAGATGTTTTTTGTTTTAATTTTCCCGTCTCTGTTCATTTTTAGCTATATCTACGAAATACTACCATCGCTTTCTTCACTTCTTGTTACGACATTTACTTTTTATTTACCAGATTAAATAGGCCTACACATAAAAATTTTCTTTGACCTCTCTACATTTACAATTACAATTAAACAAAATAGAAATAATACCCTTTTAATTTTTTTTTCGTTTCATTTTATTGTAATTGAAAACTTTTTTTTTCTCTATAATCAAAAGATTATAGAGACCTATACATCTCCCGGTATAATATTATGTAAAATTATGCACTAAAATATATAAAGCAAAAGTAAAAAAAAAACTACATTCCATAAATCTTTATTAAGTACTTCATTTGCCCGTATGATAGTGGGCCCATCCCTGGATCTGCCAGTGACTAAGTAGAAGGTCACAGATCAAAGTCCATTTTTTTAGATTTACGCTACAAAATAGAATGAATTATATTTTTATGTCTAGAAATTGCGCTATTTGTTAGGGGGCTACAATCCCCTTCCTTTCTCCTTGCGACAAAAAAATTTGTATCTTCCTTGATTTATCCTACATTTCTAAACATTTTCTCTACTAGGGACAAAGTACAATAGAAATTGAAGGGTCATAAGTCACATGCTTTTTCATAAGGCAAATTCAGTAATTATAAACTGCATACCCTATCCCAAAATTTTAAACTTTCACTAGATATTAACCTGATTGTAGATGTTCCCTTACCAGCTTTCACTGAAAAAAAGTTTTACAGAGAGGCAATTGATGTGTTAATGAATTTAGATGTTCTTCGAGTGAGTAACTCCTTCCAAAGTATCGTAAATTTAAAGAAGAGGGGTCGACAAGCAGAAGAAGGGGAGGGTCCTGTCACAAGAGCCGTAGAGGTACCTGCCGATTTTACTCGTAAATTGCGGGGAAATGGTAGCAGGACCCTACGTTTCACTTGTTTGGGCCTTATGAAAAATTAAAATTAGATTTTCTCCCCCCCCCCTTGGAAGAACATAAATTCAATGCCATGGAGGAGAATCCACCAACTTGGAAGCCAAAAAGACACCAAATGATGAGAAAGACACCAAATGCAGTCCAAGTTATTTCTAACTAAGAAGAAGGAAAGTGCAGTTAAAAGCCGGAAGGAGTCCGTCTAGGATTCCAGGTGGTTTTTTTAGGAAGAAGAAGAAAAAGAGAATGACTCTCTTATTGGACAAATACTTGTGTGTTAGTTCTTGGAAAGGCACGCCTGCCTAGAATCTCAGGCAGGATGACCAAGAATTTAAAACTGACCTAGGACCGTTAGATTGCTTGGAATGTATATATAGGAAGAAATTTGAATATGGAAGGAATTTGGAAGGAATTATATACAATATGGAAGGAATTTGAAAAATGTAACCTTAGATGAAAAGTTTCTTAGACGATGTTTATGATTATTCCATCTATTAATGTTTTAATAATACATAAATAACGGGTAAAAGTTTTACTAAAGACATGTGCTATTAAAAGCCTGAATATACCGGCCTTAGGTCCGAAAGCCCAGAACAAAAAAAAAGGGCTTTAAAGCTAAAACATACAACAAAAGAACAGCAAGATATGAAAAATGCTAAACAACAAATGCAAAATGAAAGATGCCAAATTTTTCTTCATTCTTTTTATATGGTATAATTTCCCTTCGGCTGTTCAGTTTCGCGTGCAGGGGGAATTTTCCTGGCAGATCTCTACGCAGGGGAATACGTCTAGACCCAAGGTCATTTTAAGTAAGTCACATGTGATCTTTTGATTTTTTTTTATTTTACTTTTAATTTTAGTCTTTAGGCCTATATCTGCTGGTCTTTAGACTGACTTGACTTACTTACAAGGCGTTTTCGTTTGGAATTCACAGGAAATTTTACTCCATTTCTCTTTTCCTATTTACATGTCATGTTGCACTATATTTAAGCCAATGTATTTAACTATCAACACTGTGGTCTGTTCTACAGGGGCGCAAACCACCATAATGATACCTTGCATTGTGACACTCCTTGCAAATGATTACATTTTGGCTAGTAACGCCCCTGGTTGGAACACCAAGGCTTGCCTCTTGCAAAATATGATGATTTATTTAGGATTTCCCAGATTGAATGATGCAGATGCAGCTGTTTATTAAAATCGCTCACTCAGAGGATGCATTTTTAATGCTGGAGCGCACTTTTCTTCTTGTAAAAGGAAACATGAGGTTTAAAATTTTAACAAAATGGCTGATTTTGTTAGTCTAGATGATCTCAACCTACCCAATTGTTTTGACTGTTTCAGGCCTCGCCATCCTGACTGATGGTCTGTTCCTAATTTCTTGCACAGCTCATGTTACAGCAACTTCGAATTTTCTGCCAAAATTTCCATTCTATTTGGGAAAACCTGGTAAGCTTTCTCAGTTCACTCTTTGGTAAATAACGCGCGAAAAGCGAAAAAAGTAGACTTGTTAGTTAAATAAGTTTTCTTAAATTGAAGGCAACTCACCTCAGAAGCTATTTCTTGCCTGGTATCATCCTTTCTCTTGTTTACTTTGTATAGAATATGACTAGTATCGTGCAAAAACTGATGATTTTGAACAAGAAAACTTAAACTTTCGCTCGCTTAACAATTGACATACTTCATACTTTCAAAAATGTTTCGTCACTTCTCGACGACACACGAAAAACCGATCGGTACGATAGACAAACTAGAAAAATTTCAAAGCCCTAAAACTGGCCGCTAATATGGGAAAAACGGATGGTTTTTCCCATAGTATCGATCAGTTTTTGAGCTTCCCTCCATAAGTTCTGTTGGCCGCTGGGATATGTATGTGAATAATATGGGCTGGAATTCTCGAATGCCATCTATTTTTTCTTTAGTAGGCTTCTAAGAATAGATAGGAGACCAAAGTGCAATAAGAGGAGGTACCAAAGTTTTAGATAAAACTGAAAACTTACAACACAAATTCCTAGTTGACCTTAACACTTTGTAAAAGTAGTAAGTTGGGAAAGAGCAGAAAACTTTACATAGAGAATTGCAACTTGTGGGGAAGAGCAACTAAATTGAATATATTCGAGTTCAAAAACGCCATAGTGATTAACAACCCCCCTTTCTGGTTCTATATGAGCTCCTTCCTCACTACCATGAGTTTCATATTCAACTTATCAGGACAAAGGAAGTTTTTTTCTTAAACATGAGAAAATATCATCTGTTTAAAGAAAAAAGACTTTTCTCCTCATTGCGACAACACTTTGTTGCAAAGTGTTAAATGTTATAATTTTATACTCAATATTTTACAGTTGTTGGTGATGGTGACGAAGGGTGGGGGGGAGGGGGGTCCAAACTATCCCGCTATTAATGCCAATCTCGTCTAGTCTTTAAGAAATCAGCAACTGTTAATATATATATCAATTAAAATATTTTCCAGCAATTTTTTCCAATTTCGGAGTCTTATTTTCGTTTTTTGATCTTAATTTATTCTTATTCATGAAAATGCAAAAAAGGTGCTATAAAAATTCACATTTTCTATTGTCATCAAAATTTTGTAAGTTTCGTGGTGTTACCAATATACACGCTTTAAACAGGGTGAGACAGAAGAGAGTGTTTACCAATGTGTCAGTCTCAGCCGATTTGCCACTATAACAAATTCAAAATAGCAAATAGTGATCGCATTTTTAATGTGACAGTGTTGTAACAGCACAATAAAATTTTAAATGGTGATCAGATGTTCCGTGTTAACCCCTGGGGTTTTAACCCTTCACCTTCTTCAGAAAAAAGTAAAGAGTCTAAGCAGAAATGTTAAAGCGCCATCAAACATTTTAAAAAGAGTTGTAACAGCACAGTTCAATGTTAAAAGATGATGTGTTTGGTGTATAAACATTTTGGCTTTTATTCCCCACCTCTCTAACAAAAAAAAACTAAAATGGTGGCTTTGCTAAAAATTTTGTCATTATGACATAAACTCAGGACTGTAAATTTTCCCAGAAATCTTTTTTAGGAGACCCGGAAGTCTTTGTTCAATCTTTTCTCGTTTGTTTGTACCCTCTAGATACTTAAGGTTATAAGTTTTCTGCTGGTCTGAAAAAAATTGGACGATTTTCGAACCCTATTATTAGGAGGTGAGTGCTCTGCTCACCAGCTAAAATTTGTTGCACATTATCCAAGAAACATGAGTAAATCTCCTTCCTTAAGTTTTCTATGTCCCCTCTGACAGGGAACTTACTGATGTAAGTTTCAAGTTGTTGGGATGAAAAAATATTGTGGTTCTTTTTAGGCCCTATTTTCAGCGAAACATGACCCTTTTTTCTGTGCCTTGAGGTCATTTTCGCCCAAGGACTCTAGAAAAAAGTATTTTGGTCCTTCTTTCGGCCCCTTTTTAAAAGAAAACCGAGCATTTTATTTTTTAAGGTTTGATATCCTGCATTTGCGTCATTTTCACCCAAAAACTTAAGGCTATAAGTTTCATACCGATTAGAAAAAAATGTTTGGTCGATTCTTACACGCAATGTTTAGGAGACTTATCGTCCCCAATTAAACTTTATTGTTTAGTTTGGGATCCCTTTGGCCTAGCGACTCAGAGTTACGGATTTTGAGCCGATAATGAAAAGTTTTGGCCCGTTTTTGTTGATCTGTGCTCCTAATCTTGTAAGCTTTAAGCCGTCCAGAGGAAAGAGATTTTTGGCCCTTTTTTGGCCAAATATGTGGGAAGATCATTTTTCTTCTATTTCTACTTATGCAATGGAATTCTCTTGACCCATGTTCTTAAGGTTATAAGTTTCAAGGCGTACGGAAAAAAAATTGGATAGATTTTGGGGTTCTATTTCTAGGAGGCCCGTAATCCTCAGATAAAATTTTTCGTATATATTAGAACCCCTTTTTTCTGTGACTTAAGGACTTGGAAACGAAACAAGGGGTCCAAGGGAGGTTCAAATATGAGTTTCAAACCGGTCCAAGAAATGCGCTTAGCCCATTTCGAACCAATATTTGGGGACCCATGCTTCCTACCCTATTTTGTTCATTAGGATCCCCGTAACCGAAGAGCTCCGGCTGTTAGTCTCAAACTGACCATGTACAAAAAGTTGTTGGCTAATTTTCTAGACCATTAGTACCCTTCTCCCTTCAATCAAAATGTGAGGTCGCTTTACTCGACGGAACAGCCCATGAAACTCTCAAGCCAATTAGACAACCAAGATTAAACATGCCCATTTTTACATGGGCATGCACTTTTAAACATACATTTTCCCACTATAAAATGTACCTATAAATAATGGGCAATTTAAATAATTTAGGGTCATTGCTCCTTGGATTACGTGGGATTTGTTACATCGGAGGCATATTTATTTGACGTTTTTACCATTTTGAGAAAAAAAGACTACATGAAAATTTTGATCCAATGCCATGGAGGACAGTATGGGCTCCCAGGGGTGAATAAAGGCACAGGAGGGGCCTATTCCTCCGCAATCACTTTCGAAACTCAAAAAGGGCACTATTAGTTTCAATTTCCAATCGAATGAGCCCTTTCCCGAGCTTTTACAACCACACTTGAATATTAAGGGGCTTGGAAAATAATTATGCTTGGGAAATATTTCGCTCCCTACGAATCAATGCTAGTGTGTTAGCTCTGATAACGAAATAAAATATACAGAAGCTAAACAAAGATTTTATTTCCTCATAACTCAGTTATCCATAAAAAATAAGCTAGCTACGAATCACAAAAATTATAGCAGTTGTTCTGGATTTTATCCCATAGGAAGAATTGTATGAAAAAGTTTAAATGATATTAATAGTATTAACTCCAAGCAAGTTTGTTTCAAAACCTCGCCTGGGGACTTTTCATAGGGTAGAGACAGGTTCACCCTTAAGCTTACCTCCGCAGTAGGCTATATACCTGTATCATCCGATATGAGCAGGTACGGATTGATTGCTATGATCCATAAATCTTCTATATACAACCTATTTAAGTTTTGATAGTGAATAAGTATCTATTTATTTAAATAATATATAAATGAAATATTAGTTCAGTTTTTGTTTTAGCTGTGGCGATATAAATCTTCTTACTATTGACAATAATACATATATGCTTCCTACAATTAATGTAAGAATTAATAAGACAGCCCCTAAAAGGAATATATAGACATCAAACATCTTTGCTTGAAATCTATTCAAATTGCGAGTAGCTGGTGACAGATGTTGGCCGCCTCCATGGCGTAGTATATGCTCCACCCAGTATACAGCCTCATCTAGTGGTTTCATAGGACGATCATGAAATAGTTCTTGTCTCTTTTTGACAATTCTCGTGTACCTATAACGAGAAATAACTATATTCTGTTTATGCTTTGGAAATATGCATACGGTTTATGAGGAAAGGTTCTGACCTCCTTTGCTGTTCAATGTCAACTAACTCAGAATGTGTTTTTACTTAATGAAGCACTTTTTTAGGGGCTAGGCATGCATGCCTGAATTATTTGCGAAGAGACAATACTAAACAAAATAACACATAAGTTCTGGTAAGATACAAACTGTGAGAAAGCGATGGACAAACTGTAATACTTTTAGGGGAGGCTTATCATCTGGGTCCGAGTCTTTCCGTAAAAAATTAACATACCTCAGTAATTAGAAATTTAAGGAAATCCTCAAACATTTCCGAACTATGTAAATACTATGTAAAGAACACACCGCGTCAGTTGTAACTGAAGTTCTGAATTCTGAAGTTCTGAAGTCTGAAGTCTGAAAAAAATGTAATTCTGAAGTTCAAAACAAAATTATCAAACAGTTCGTGGCAACGAACTGTAAGTTTGACCCTTTCTCACAAACTCTATTTAAAAAAAAAACTTTAGCATAAAGAGCGAGGCGTTGAGGAGGAGAAAGCCCCTTTCATACGCGGAATAATTTCTGTTCGTTTTAAGTTTTAATGTCGCTCCTTACTTTCAGTTAAAAACAAAACTTTTTTTTTAATTTAATACATCAAAGGAATCTAGCTTGTATTCAAAGTCCATAATGCATCTAAAATAAAGTAGTAAAAGTTTCATTTACGTCCAAACCAATTGCATTACAAATGTGCATATTTAAAAAAGAAGGATATGGCCTCAAAACGGAGTGTAATCTTGAATTAGATGTTGCGATCATATTCAGTATTTCAATAAACAATTTAATGCGGGGGGGAGGGGGTTCATCCCTTTGTAAACAAAGACAGAAACTATATTGCATTCATAGGAAGCATTGTAGTAGATACCTTTTTATTTCTTATAGTCTTGAATCACTGGTCTTGAAAAGTTGGAAAAAGGCTTATCCAAAGAACAAAAATTTGCTTGGATAAAATTTTAGAGTAAAAGAGAGATGGCATCACGACAAAGTGTCGCAATTGTCATTTGTCGAAAAAATGAAGGATGGCCCGTAACAATAAAAAAAAAGGTTTTTAACGGTAGTATCGCTTGTTTTGAGAGGTAAGGGAACATTTTTCTTCCTAAGGTCACTTTATATGAGGGAATATAGGAATTCTTGTGTGTTAAATTTCTGGCTTCCCACAGGATCAAAATTTTGAGAAATTGGTAAATTTCAAAATTTGAAAGCTATTTTTGGCTTTTAAGATGTTTGTCTTCCCTTCCCTGAGATGACTTTTCAGAACGATAATTCTGCCCCAAATGGGGTCAAACATCAGCATCCAATAAAATTTTCAAGGCTACCGGCTTTCGCGATGTTGGTGTTCTGATTTAATGCACTGTTCCCCCGTTTTGCCTAGAAGTACAGTGGACAATGTCAGTCATGAGCCAACCCAAAAATCTCAATCACGCCCATTGTGATTCCAGTGGGCTCTCCCAGCAGGCAAAGTTCATATAATATGACCAATCTCAGTTGCCCAATTGCCTGCTAGTCCAGTGGAAATGGTCGGTCATACATCTTTGAGTCAATTTTGGGTCTCAAATCGCCTTCAAATAACTCACATAACTGATAGACTACTTGAATTACCCTTACTCTACTCCTATCTATTTTAGTTCTACGCTAGGATGGATGATAGACTATCATCAAGAAATGAAATTAATCATTTATACAACTCTGATTAAGTTAAGCCAGCTTTACTTCTCACAGAGAATGTTGGTCTTGGTTATATTCTAACTATCCATGACTCTCAAATCCTTCATTGCTTCCACCAAGTGGATAATTCGGAAATTCTGTAGTGAGTAACCCAGTCTCTATGAGCAATTTAAGAGCGGACAGAAATTAAATGAGATTAAATGTTTTTCATAAGACTTTAGAGATGATAAAACTTAAAGCGAACAAAAATTATCCGAAATGTGAGATTGCTATCCCAGCTCAGCTTTACACCCGCTCTGTACACTAACGTTCAAATTTTGCTTTACTGAAAACTCATTAGAATGTAGAAAAACACAACTGGTTAGTGCGTGGTAATTTACATGTTTTATTTCCTAATTTTATTCGACAGAAAATTTAGGGCCACTTAGGTGAGGCCATTAAACTTCTTTACAAGCAAAATATTGTATTAATTAAACCGCAAATCAAACCTTTGTGTAAGGACCTGAGAGTTGGAAGGATCCCAGACTATGTATTTCATCTAGTTTCTGTTTGTTTTAAGCTTTGCCTCTTTTTTCTTTTGTCGAAACAGTTATTGGTTTAAAAACATTATCTTTCGCGATCACATATTAGTTTTGTTATGAGGCAAAGTTAATCCCTAAAATGGTGCTGCATCGAAACAAAACTCTTCACGTGACTGCAAATGGGCCATAAACAATTAAGAAGTCCCATTAGGCTAAGCTATGTTATGGCGCAATAAAGCTCAATTTTCTAGCTTTGGTTGTTTTCAGGCACCTTGAAATTTCTTGTTCTCCTTGACAAGGCCATACCCAGGATTTTTTTCGGAGGGGGTTTTACTCAAAGATTTTTTTTTTCGGGGGGGAGGGCTACACAAAAAAATGCATCAAGAATTTGTTTATATCCGTTTTCTTAAGTTTTTACGAGTCAAACAAACATTTGGGGGGGGGGTCAAACCCCCCTAGCCCCAGCCCCCTCTGGGTACGGCGTTGGTCCTTGGTATTGTTTGAGTAAAATATTTTCAAATACATTAAAAATAAATGTCGAAAGTATACTAGTCTATTAGTTCACTGGTTTTTAAGGAAAATCCATTTTTTTCAAAGGGCATCAAAATTATCTTTGTCATTTGTAACTTAGCAACAGAATAAAGAAAAAACTGGTTTAAAGGTTCGTCCTCATGTATAAATTTGAACTTACTGTGTATTGTTGAGTAGTTCAGTAATTGTGTTGTAAAGAAGATCTTCGGTCAGGTCATTCCATTCCAGTTTCAAACCGTATCCGTCTCTAACAGCCAAGGCAATGTTGGCGTCTTGGTCCCCCCAAAATGGAAGACCTAATATTGGTATTCCATGGCAAATAGCTTCTGTGGTGCTCAGCATACCACCGTGAGATATTAGAAGTCTTGTCTTAGGATGTCCTGCAAATTTTTTAAGCAATTAAAACATTGACAGATTTTTCCCCACGGTACTAGAAATGGATGTCGCATTGGCGGAATTCCAAAATTTCTTCTGACAAATTTTTCTGGTTTTGACAACCTATAAATACGCTTTGATAATAGTTAGTTCACACGGATGGGAATACGATTAGGAAAAACTATCAAGGATCTACGGGAAAACAGTTCACACTCAAGGGAAAGTGTTCGAACGCACCAGACGTTTCAAGCCAAAAATTTCAAGCCAATACAGCATGAATGATTCAGACTCAGAAGCTTTAGCCTTGGCAGCATCTTGAGTAGTTTTAGCTAGCTCCAGTTGGCTAGAATATGAGGAATTAGTTAATCCAGAAAAAAATAAAAGAAGATGGCATGTCCGCCCATCATTTTCCTTTCATCAATTCCCGTTTCAGGAAATTTCCTACCATGTTTGTTGATTTTTCTTTATGCTTTTATATCCTTCGTGACAAGTGTCAAATAATTACGGATAATTCTCCACCATGGCTATAAGGTTATGGGTCTGCGGATGACTTATTCTCGACATGATTCAACCTTTTATATATTTCGCCTTGGGATTCCCATGAACTCCATTGGGTTCCAAGGGGAAAAATTGAAAAAATCCAACAGAAAGATATGATAGGTCTTTGGGAAACCCTCATTTCTTTATATTCCACAGATTTAGATTTGGGAAAATCTCCGAATGTACAGGAACAGGTGGTTTTAGTAGATGTGATCTAACTTTGATAAAAAGCACGTTTTTGTAACGATGTGTCATTAACGGATTTCGGTTTTTGACGCAAAAAGAACCAATGCATAATGCTCTTGAAGATGATTAGAATGGGAGATCTATTAAGGTTAGAACGCACATGTGATATCGTTCCTTTCCATCAAACCCGTTCACCAAAAATTAACTCACCGACTAAACAGAACCAAAAACAAAAATTGCTTTAAAAGTAGGCTTAGGTTTTTTAAAAGTTTTAATGGCTTTAAAACTTCTAGACCTATTGGAAAATACTGTTTTTTAGATCTCAAGATTTTCAATTTATTATTCGAAAAAATATTTGGGCAATGAGCCAGTGTATTGTTGCACATCTTAAGAACCATTTGATTATAATATAGCTTCAATTTGGGACTGCCGGTTGCTTGCTTCAATCAAAAACAGAGACACCGCTCGAAGAGACAAAAGCTTGGCACAACAACCTCAGATGCTCTTCTCTACCATAGACTGTAAAACTCTACTTCAGCTCCCATGCTATTGGCTCTGGCTTAAGGACGAACAAATCCTTTTTGGCCTCAAATAAGAACTAAACATAGCTTCCCAAAATTTAACATAATATTCATCAATCCGGCCTAGGGACAACACTTTATGCAAAAGCTTAACAACTTAGATCCTTCCCACTAACTCGCAATAAATCAGTGGCACAAATAAACAAATCAAAGTGATGCTCTTACAAGAAACTTACAAAACAAAACGTAGAGGTAGTTATGAAACAAAAGCTTCTTTGTGCCGAAAGGCTAGCTTGATAGACATCTTTCTCTAATATTTCTGTTATTTAATATTATCTTATATTTCTATGATAGAAAAATTTCAAAAACCTAACATATCTTACCAGCTATATCTTGCTGTGGTAGCCAGCTCCGGAGCATGATATTCTCGGGAACATTTTGGAACGGCTCGCCGGACCATCTCCAAATGATCTTTTGTGGTAGCCTCCTGAAAGTATTGACGAAAGCATCCAAATATTTTTTCGGCATCTGTTCGCTAGGTATGGCTGAACCAAGGCTAAATAAGATAACGCCCTCATTTCCATCAGAAATGAATTCTTCAATATCCTGAAAGAATATTTCAGACTGAATTAATTCTGACGCTTCTAATTCCAACAGAAAAATAACAAGCAGTTTGGATTCAAAAATATGCAAGTGGCCTCGTCAGCATAAGTGCACATGGTTTTGACACTTATTATAAAGGAATATAGAGTGTCAAGATAATTCAGGGAGGGGTGACCACTGGTTGGGTCCCTGGGTCTGTAGAGGGAGGGGTTTTATCTAAAAAAAAAAGTGTATATTTTACAATTTTCACCATATTTGAGATTTTATATGTTAACTTTTATATTAGTGCTGTTTTGATGGTCAATTTCATTATCTTATATTGGTTATCATTACGTAAATTAAATAATATGATTGTAATAACATTACGGCAATTGCATTAATACCAGTATTATGCAATTGATTTTATATATATATATATATATATATATATATATATATATATATATATATATATATATATATTATATATATATATATATATATATATATATATATATATATATATATATATATATATATATATATATATATATATATATATATATATATATATATATACTTAAAAAAAGTAATTTAAACAATTTACGAAAATCTGATAAAACATTCAAAGACCTTAGTTTTCCGAATGAGAGTCCCACGACGTATATTACAAAATCCTAATCTTGTAGTTGTAACTCACGGTCTAAATATCAAATGAGAACTCCAAGCCGAATACATGATAAACATTTGAAAATCAAAAGAAAAAATCAAGGTAATTATTCGTGATAATGATTTTTTAAAAAAGGTAAAAGATACGGCACTAGTCCCTTAAAGTCAAAACGGCCGGTGCTTATCTCTGTTTCAGGGCCCTTCAGCCAGCAAGTTGGAGGCCAGCCATTCTGTGCTTTCGCGCACCCTTTCTGCTTACCTTTCCTCCAGGTACCCATTTAGAGCTGGGTCAACTCTGGCTGAACTTATGGAGTCACGCTACTGACCCCCGTCCAAAATAAAATAACTGGCCACACCAGTAATCGAACCCCGGCCCTGCGGACAAAAGATTCCAAATCCGGCGCGTCAACCACTCGCCTAGGATGACGATTATATATAAACAAAGCGTTATAAAATTTTCAAACTTCCGTGAAAGATGGTCTATGAAGTCCATAGTAATTATGACTAATTGATACATTCTAGCTATCATAAGCCATAACTCCCATAGCAATATCCTGTATGGCCCGAAGAGAAACAATGTAACTTGCAAAAGTTTTAGACCAGGACAAACAACAATATGACAGAAACAGATGTACCTTAGAAATGTACCCACTGCAACTGGTTAGTACTGAACACCATTTACAATACCTAATTATTACCAAGATTTTCATATGAAGATTGTTTACTGCATCTTCTCTGATGCAATTTGGACATCCTTCATGTTGTCTATGTAGTTAAAAAAAACTTAGTCTTTTGAGAAACAGAATCAGTACTTGTCTTTCTAGTCTAAATTTAGTTTTAGTATGAATCAGAGAAAGACTTACTAACGGAAGACTGGCAGGGCATTTGCAATGAATGCCTCCAATATCAATTATATTCGAAGGAAGGTTGGCACCACTCCCCATACTATAATGACTATTCACTAAAACCATATCAACTGTCTTCACCATTTCGTCAGCACTTGGGATTAAGTAATCAGTTGGATATAAGTCTTTAATAAGTTTTTCCATTTTAGGGTAATACACATAATTCAAGTCTATTTCGTGAAGATTTGTGATAAAATAGTTATATACCCTGCCAAAATATGTGTCCGTTGGTACATACTGATAAGCATCATAGTCAACGTTAGCCCCAAGGGTACGCTGTACCCAAGAGAACAAAAGTACAGGAGATATGTAGACTGTAGGTATGTTACTATGAACAGAAATCGGCAATAAGAATTCATTCAAGCAAGCATCTAATATCAGCAGATCGAATTTATTATGAAATAGCTGCTTCACGCGTACATCTTTTAATGTTGTATTAATAATAATTTCCATATATTGATCAATTATATCACTAAGTGGAGTCAAGCTAAATGAAACTTTCTTTCTTTCTTCCTGTATGTCACCAAACCAATCATTAACAAGAAACATTTCTGACAATGAATCGAATCCAATTTCAGTGATATTCTCTCTGGGGCTAGTTGGAAATGGTGACAATACTGTGATATGATGACCTTTTTCAGCAAGGCTACCTAATATGGCATCCATGAAGAATTTGTGGCTTTTTGTAGCTACTTGACTTGCAGCTAGTATGTTTAGTCCATCAATTTCCTCACTTAAAAGTAGTAGAAATAGTAATCCGATAGTGAGCATGGCAATCTCAGTTTCCAATGCTTTTACTAATAAGTAGATTACTTACTCAATTATGCTTAGAAAAATGAACGAATATATTAAACTTGATAAAATTATGTAGAGATTAATGACCAAGCATTAATTGTTTGCATTAGAGATAAGATGGCTTTCATGAAATTTTTTCTAAGATGACTCGTGACAGTCATGGATTATTATCGGATATTAACCCAAGTACAGCGCTTGAAAATTACTGCCAGGTTCACTGATTAATGTTTGTGTGGGTAACAATTGACTATTTCACCGTTTTTGTACATTCAACACTGATCATATATAAATATGCAGAGCTCTATGGCTCCGTGATGTTCTTATGTCGTCCGAACTCCTCCCTGAGCAAACATTTCCTTTGCAGTTCCTATCTAACAGTACCACAACTCCAAGAAATGCAATTTGGAATACAGCATGGTCACAACACATTTGATTGAGAAAAGGTCGATTCAGGAAGAGATAGCTTACAGTATACGAGGGGTAGAAGAAAAGTATTAAGACTGATTTTTTTTTTTTTTTTCATAACTACTTCGAAGTAGTTCGTTTGAGCAGCTAGCTACATACCAATGAAGGCGTTGATCGCTGTTCGTATGCGCTGGACACCTTTAACCGTCATGGTCTTCAGCGTCTCCATTACAGCCTTTTGATTGGTTTATGAAGTCCCAAAATGACGGCCAATCATTTTGATACTAAATAGATCATTGGAATTTTGATTTCTTTTCAAATGAATCGTCTCCCAATATTCTAGAACCATTCGTTCAATACGATTACCCCTGAGAAAAACAAGCAAACAAAAAAAAAAATAAACAAACACGCATCCGTGATCTTTCTTCTGGAAAAAAAGACACACAAAATTCCACATTTTTGGAAAAAGTAGCTTCAAAACTTTGCTCTAGGTTATCTGATATGCTTGATCTTATGGAGCAATTCTAATCAAGCATAAGAAATTTTGGGGACCTTTCCCAACTTTTTCAAAAATCAGGGGAATTTTCTCAGGCTCGTAGCTTTTGATGGGCAACACTAAACTTAATGAATCTTGTATGTTTGGAATCAGCATAAAAAGGCAACCTTTTGATATATTTTAGACTTTTTAGTTACTATTCAGCTATTCCGTAACGCGCAACGACAATCGACAATCACCAGCGACAATCAAACAACCTTTACTGATTGCAGTCTCAGAAACCACGTACTAAATGGAAGGAGTACAAACTCGAGCTGTGCTTTACAAGGTTTTGATGCACATGCTGTTTCAAGGACAACAGTGCAGGATTGCCAGATTGCTTGCAGTATCACTAGCCTCAATACTTTTCTGCCTCACCTCGTACCTTGGTCTTACGAGGCTCTGGGTTTGGCTCTTGCTGGTGGTAGATTACATCAAACTATAAATGTTTGGAAATTTTATTATTACAGTTGCAGTCGGAAATACATGCTAACACGTAATAACAACTGTCAAAAAAGCATAGGAAATGCTTAAACCGTTGTCGTTGTTCTTCTTTTTGCAAGCAGTAGTGAAGTATTACTAGGTCCAAAGACTCGTGATGTCGTGTAGCAAATCGAGAAAAAAAAATCCCGCAACTTCTTGTTCACAAGGGAACGAATGCCCAGCCACTACTTGACCGACGTAGGGGATTTTTGGGCTCCCTAGCCACAACAGAACAAAGCAAATAAATCCTTTTAAAGTCAAAGGCCGAACTAAGCGGTGTTTCAATCGAGAGGGCTGAAGGTAAGAGTTTACATCGATGGAAGTGAGTAAGAGCCCATGTAAAGGAAAAATCCACGTATGACCCTCAGTCCCTACCAGAGTCGGGAGTAAAAAGGGAAAGATTGCCCATGAAACTATCTTTTTGTAAGTATGCTTCGACAAAAACTCTGCTGATGTGTGTTTCTCAGTTTTCAACAAATAAATCCAAATCATACCTCAGGTGCAGGTTCAGGCTCCTTACAATGTATGCCACCAGCAGCTATTATATTTGGGGATAAAGTAGATGAATATCCAAAGCTATGATGTGTATTAATAATGGTCAAATCGACATGGGACAACATCTCTTTCACTGGCAAAACATTATATCCAACAGGATAAAGTTCTTTTATGTATCTATCTATTTTCGAACCAAGAACGTAAAAATAGTCTATCTCGTAAAAATAATTTATCATAAAAGAAAGGATTCGTGCTGAAAAATGTTCTGTGGATATTCCCAATGCTATTAGAGTGTCCGCCATCGAGTAGTAATCAACCCATGCTCCAAATTCACGTTGTATCCATTGAGGTAGTGCTGTTGGAGCCAGGTAAACAATTGGAATACTTTGGTTTAGTCCAATTGGTAGAAGAAAATCGTTCAGGCTCGTATCAATCATTAAGAGATCGAACTCTGTATCTAAGAGCATTTTGAATTCTTCACTCTCTAATACGGTATATATAATTCTTTTCATTTTGTCACCTAGTAAATCTGTCAAAGGTGTGATTGACAATAAGCCTTCCTTTCGTGCTTCTAATACATTTTCAAACCATTTAAGACCTTCGAAAGAATTAGCAAGATCCTCAAACACGATCTCAGTTATATTTGGCTTACGTTTTGAATGGTAAGGAGACAGTAAAAGCACGTGATGCCCCCTTTTGACCAGTTCTTGAGATACAGCATCAAAAAGAATTTATGGCTCTTAGTTGCAACGAGTGTTGCAGCTAAAATTCTTGCACTTTCTGCACCGTAAGCACAAATTGCTAAAAGACCGAATATGGCTTTGAATATCATTCTTTTAAAAGGCTAACTATCAAGACTCAACTGAGATCTTTTTAATATTACAAAACTAATAACTACTCTTATCTATTATTTGATATATCTCTGCGTAATGATAAAATCCAAGATCAAATTTATCAAGACAAAAATAATTAATTATCCTAATTGTTATATAAATACACACACCTGTCCATACCTCATAGTTGAAATTTAAGAATAAAAATTTTACTGAAGCTACGTCCCTGTCATCAGATTCATTTTTAACCTAGCTGCACTCTCTTGATGGTATATGCACAATTCCAATTGCAGACAATTCAACCCTAACACATCACCACTCCTCACAAATTAACCTCCAAACAGCCTAACTCCCCACAAGCCACAACCCCTATATTCAGCAGCTAATAATGACGAAAACTACACTAGTGGTGGGCAGGGGCGAATCTCCAGCATTTTTATTGGGGAGGGGGCAAGATGGGTCCATATCTGGATAGCCAAAGGGCATGGGATGTATAATATTTTCTTCTCCACATTATTGGGGGGTAAACAGCCCCCCCCCCTTGCCACCCCCAAACGACGCCCCTGGTAGTGGGAGCCCTTTACACACAGAGGGAACATAATTTATTTTCGCTTATTATATTTGAATGCTATAAAATACAGAGCATCCAGCCTGAGGGACTAAATCATGCCATTGTTCCAGATTATAGACCCGTATTTGGGCACTAGAGCTATATATTATAACCTGAATGCATTAGCTACTATTTAAGTAGAACAAATGTAGGGGGACTAAACCATGTCATTGCTCCAGATTATATTTAGATTTGGGTCTTCGACCGACATACAGACAACCTGTTTTAAATATATAGCCAGTTTTAAAAGTAGAAAAACTAGTTTTCGAGTAACAAGAATTCTGGACCAGTCAGTAAATTTTTGCTCACTGGCAACCCGTTTTTGAAAGTTAACCCTATTATCCTATTTGTCAGCGGACCCAGTTAAATTGTAAGTGTCCTTAATGACAGGTATCCAATTTATAAGAAATTTAAAGTGAATTTAAAGCGGGAATTTTAAATGTATTATGTTAAAAGGCACTGAGAATTGAATTTTAATATAGAAATCAAAACAATCAAAACAAAAAAAATCACATTTAGTATTTTAGAAATACGAAATGAGGATGATATAGACATGTTAGTCGTGATTTTTACCATTAGAAAAATAAAGTTTGTAGTAGCACTATTCTTTTTTTGGACTGAATTTTTTTTAGACGGAAATTATTCAACTTTCAGATTTTTTTATTTATTCGGCTGTACCAATGGTACTCTATGGCTGCTCATCGACACTGCGCGGCTGTCCAAGTGGTACTCTATGGCTGTTTATCGACACTACCTAGTTTATTGTATGTTTTCAATAAGTATTTTTGGTACATTGGAAGGACAAAAACTTCATATTTATAATATTTATAAAAAAGGATTATATTTTTCCTTTTTATATTTTCATATTTTATACATTATATTTTATCCTTATAAAAAAGGATATTTATAAAGCATCATATTTATGAAAAAGGAGAAGATTAAATATTCGAACAAGGTGTGTGCACATGATAAAGTCATCGTTACGCTGAATGCTGACAACAAGGGCGTACCCAGAGGGGGGAGGGTTAAGGGGGTTTGAACCCCTCCCAAAATGTTTTTTGACTCGTAAAAATGCAACAAAAATAGATATAAACAAATTTTGTATGCTTTTTTGAGGTTTTTTCATGTAAACCCACCTCCCCCCCCCCCGAAAAAAAATCTTTGAGTAAACCCACCTCCGAAAAAAATCCTGGGTACGGCTTTGGCTGACAAAGACAATAGTTTGAATTATAAAACAAGTACTAGTGGGGTTCTCATTGGGAATGTATGTGTGTATTGTCATGACAGTGAGAGATTAAATCTCTTTGGAGTACCGAAGAGATTCAACATTTTTGATGATGGATATGCGAGAGTATCGTTTCCAGAGATGATAGTGCTGAAAGAAAATTCAGCCATAAAAACAATTGTCGATGATGGGGGACAAGTTCTTGCTACTGTTGATGGTAACACATTGCCTGTTGATAGATCTTATCACAACCATTTTAGAATTAGTATTCAAATGAATGGAAGAGGAAAAATAAAGGCCTACTGCTGCACTAATGTCATAAACCATATCTTGTCTACGTGCCAGAACTGTACTTGTGTAAAAATAATGTGATAACAGACAGTGAAATCGCTGGCAAAATAAAAAAGGCATTGACAGACAATATCACTTATGAATATAAAGATGAAATGATGGAAAATAAAGCGCATTTGATCGTTATTAATACCATTAATCATATACCGACAGATATAGTAAATGAACCCAATAATACCAAAGACGAAACACATATTGGACCTGTAGCTGACACCACAATAAAAATTGTGAATGACTCAAAATGGATTAATGAATATTCTACTGGTTACGTACTAAAAGAAGAGAATAACTTCAGTATCAAGAGAGAACATGATGAATTATTTTATGGAACATATTCAAAATGTCCAAAGCTGTTCAATAATATGACTAATGTATAATAATGTATCTGGTATGTCTTACTTTAATATTCTACAGGTCGTTGTTTCAATAAAAATATTTCATATATTACTTTGCTGTGTTTCAATTATTTTTAGGATACGCTAGCAAATCGAACGTTTTAGAATGCTTATCAAAACTTTGAGATGTAGGAAAAGGAATTTTCAGAGATTAAGATACTAGTAGCGGGCTCACAGGGGATTTATTAGAAACTCAGATAGGTTAACAGAGCTTTTGGCATAGTCTGAGAGAGATGAACTGTATTTTTTCTCCAAAATCCCCACAGACATGCAAACATCCGCTCAGACACACAGGTACAGAGTGATAGAGATAAAAATATCTACAATACACAGAGTCAGAAATATTTTATTCGAAAAATTATGTTGCTTGAAATAAAATGAGGAAATATACAATGGTCTTGTTTAAATTATATTGTTTAATAAAACAAGGAAATGCTTTATTCAAAATAATACGGTGCTTGAAAATAAAATTAGGAAAAATGCAATGATGTTGCTCAAATTATATTGTTTCATGAACTAAGCAAAGGCTTTATTCGACATACTATGTTGCTTGAAATAAAATGAGGAAATATGCAATGGTGTTACTCAAATTGTATTATTTCATGAAATCAGCAAATGCTTTATTCAAATTACCAAATATTTTATTCGAAATACTATACTGCTTGAAATAAAATGAGAAAATATGCAACGGTCTTGCTCAATTTGTATTGTTTCATGAAATAAGCAAATGCTTTATTCAAAATACCGAATATTTCATTCGAAATACTATATTGATCAGAGGCAACGCTAAAGCGTTGCCTATAGTAAAGGCCATACGGCTCCAATGTTTTATTATTATTATTTTTTTTCCCCAGAGGAACTTCATATGGAAGGGGTCGTTGTAAAAACTTCAAAGGGGGCTCATTCCATAAGAAATCCTAGTGCCCTTTTTAAGGGTCAAAAGTAATTGGAGGGCAACTAGTCCCCCTCCCCATTCCATCATTCCTCCAAACACATCCAATAAAAATTTTGAGATAGCCATTTTGTTCAGTATAGTTGATTTCCAGATAGAAAATATGTTTTTGAGGAGGACACTGACCCACAACCATCAGGGCAAGGATTTTAAGTTATGCCCGGGGGCCATATAAGAACAATATCAACATAATTATTTTTTTCCTTCAGAGCAGGGCACTTTATATCGAAGAAGTTGTCGTACAAACTTCGAAAAGGGCTCATTCAATTGGAAATTGGGATGGCTTGTGCCCTTTTTAATAGTTGAATGTGATTGGAAGGCAACTAACAACCCTTCCACGCCCACCATTTCCCAAAACACATCCGATAAAAATTTTGAGATAGCCATTTTGTTCAGCGTAGTTGATTTTCAGAGAGAAATTATGTTTTTGAGGAAGACACTCCCCCACAGCCTTCAGGGCAAGGGTTGTAAGTTATGCCCTGGGGGCATATAAGGTTTTTTATAGAAAGTGTTGTCGTAGAAAGTTCAAAAAGGGCTCATTAGATTGGAAATTCAAAGAGCTAGTACCCTTTATAATAGTCGAAAGTGATTGGAGGGCAACTAACCCCCTCTCACGCCCAGCTTTTCCCCAAACGTATCCAATCAAAGTTTTGATCTAGCCATTTTATTCAACGTAGTTTTAAGTTCTGGAAATTAGGTCTTTGAGGAGAACATCCCCCTCCCACAGCCCTCAGGGCAAGGGTTGTAAGCTATGCCCTGGGGTCATATCAGGTTTTGTATAGACAGCGTTGTCGTAGGAATTTCAAAAAGGGCTCATTAGATTGGAAATTTAAATGGCTAGCTCCTTTTTTAATAGTCGAAAGTGATTCTAAGGCAACTAACACCTCTTCCACGCCCACCATTTCCCCAAAAACATCCAACCAAAATTTTTATATAGCCATTTTGTTCAACGTAGGTGAAAGTTCTGGAAATAATATGTTTTAACAGGACAGTCCCCCCACAGTCTTCAGGGCCAAGGGTTATAAGTCATGCCCTGGGGGCATATATGGTTCTTGTGGAAGGAATGCTCAAATAAACTTCAGAGAGGGCTCATTTGATTGGAAATTGAAAGTTTTAGTTTACTTTTTAAGCGTCAAAAGATATTGGAGGGTAGCCAGCTTCCCCCCATCTTTTTTTCCAAGTGCATCCAATAAAAATTTTAAGATAACCATTTTGTTAAAAATAGTTCAAAGATCATATAACAAAATTTCCGGTGTCGACACAACGCCCCAAGGCCCGGGGGCATGCGTTGTAAGTTATTCCCTGGGGGCATATATGGTTCTTATGGAAGGGTTGCTCGTATAACTTCAAAGAGGGCTCATTTGATTGGAAATTGAAAGTTCTAGTTCACTTTACAAGAGTCAAAAGAGCTCTTAAAAAAGTTGCCCTCCGATCTCTTTTGACTATTAAAAAGTGAACAAGAACTTTCAATTCCCATTCAAATGAGCCCTCTCCGAAGTTTACACGGAGAGTCCTTCCATAAGACCTATATACACCCCTAGAGCATTACTCATAACGCCTGCCTCCTGGCCCTAGCGGGTTCAACACAGCCCCCCCCCAGGTCCCGAGGGCAGGTGTTGTAAGTTATGCCCTGGGGGAATATATGGTACTTATTGAAGGGATGCTCATAAAAACTTCAGAGATGGCTCATTTCATGGGAAATTGAAAGTTCTAGTTCAACTTTTTAGAGTCAAAAGAGATTGAAGGGTAACTAGACCCCCACGTCCCTTTTTCCCAAAATCTGATAACAAAAACTCAGGTGTCGTCACAACCCCCAGGGCCCGGGGGCAGGTGTTGTAAGTTATGCCCTGGGGCATGATCGTATGAAAGGGATGCTCGTATAAACTTCAGAGAGTGCTCATTTGATTGAAACTGAAAGTTCGAGCTCACTTTTTAATAGTCAAAAGAGATCCGAGGGCAGCTAGCCCCCCCCCCACGCCTTCTTCTTCCAAACCCATTTGACGAAAATTTTGAGATAGACATTTTGTTAAAAATGGTTCAAAGGTCGGATAAGAAAAAATCCGGTGTCATTACAACCACCGAGGGCCCAGGGGAATGCGTTCTAAGTTATGCCCTAAGGATATGTATTGTCCTTATGAAAGGGATGCTCGTATAAACTCCATAGAGGGCTCATTTGATGGAAATTGAAAATTCTAGTTCACTTTTTAAGATTCAAGAGAGTTAAGGGCAACTAGCCCCACCCCCCCCTTCCCTCGTCCTTTTTCCCCAAACCTATCCGCTACAAATTTTGAGATAGCCAGTTTTTTGAAACTGTTCAAAAATTAGATAACAATCCCCCCCCCGCCCCAGGGCCCGGGGGATAGGCGTTGTAAGTGTTGTTCTGGGGGCGTATATGGTTCTTATGAAAGGGATGCTCGTATAAACTTCCAAGGGGGCTCATTTGGAAATTGAAAGTTCTAGTTCAATTTTTAAGATTCAAAAGATATCCGAGGGCAACTAGCCCCCCCCCCCCACACACACACTCTTTTTTCCCCAAGCCCATCCGATAAAATTTTTATACTATCCATTTCATTAAAAATAATTCAAAGGTCAGATAAGAAAAATTCCTCTGTCAACGAAACCCGCCAGGACCAGGAGGAAGGCGTTATGAGTAATGCTCTAGGAGCATATATAGTTCTTATGGAAAGGAAGCTTGTATAAACTTCGGAGAGGGCTCATTTGATCGGAAATTGAAAGTTCTTGTTCACTTTTTAAGAGTCAAAAGAGATCGGAGGGCAACTAGCCCCCCTCCTCCATACCCTAAATGCATCAGATACAAATTTTGAGGTATACATTTTGTTAAAAATAGTTCAAAATTCTGATAACAAAAAAAAACTCCAGGGTCGACACAACCCCCCAGGGCCCAAGGACAGGCGTTGTAAGTTATGGCCTGGGGGTATATATGGTTTTTATGGAAAGGATGCTCGTAAAAACTTCCTGAAAGGCTCATTTGATTGGAAATTGAAAGTTTTAATTCACTTTTTAAGAATCAAAAGTGATTGGAGGGCAGATATCCTTCCTTCACACTCCATTTATTTTTTTTTCCCAGAGGAAGGGGTCCTCCAATTATTTTTTCACATAGAAGGGGTCGTCGTATAAAATTCAAAGGGGGCTCATTCGATTGAAAGTCGAGAGTTCTAGTGCCATTTTTAAGAGCCAAAAGTGATCGGAGGGCAACTGCCCCCCAAGCTCTTTTCCCCCAAATACATCTGATAAAAAAATTTAGGTAGCCATTTTGTTAAATATAATTCAAGGATCATATAACAAAAACTCCTTTACGTATGGCCATTTCGTTAAAAATAGTTCAAAGGTCAGATAAGAAAAACTCCTGTATCGACACAACCCCCTTCTCAGGGCCCCGGGAAGACGTTGTAAGCATTGCTCTAGGGGCACATATGGTTCTTATTGAAGGTATGCTCGTATAAACTTCGGAGGGCTCATATGATTGGAAATTGAAAGTTCTTGTTCACTTTTTAAGAGTCAAAAGAGATCGGAGGGCAACTAGCCCCCCTCTTCACGCATTATTTTTCTCGAACCCATCCGATAAAAACCATGAGAGAGCCATATTTTCAAAATAGTTTAAAGGTCAGATAACAAAAACTCAGGTGTCAACACATCCCCCCAGGCCCCGGGGGGCAGGCATTGTAAACTATGTCCTGGGGCCGTAAGCGGTTCTTATGAAACGGATGCTCGTATAAACTTGAGAGAGGGTTCATTTGAATGGAAATTAAGAGTTTTAGTTCATTTTCTCAGAGTGAAAAAAAATCGGAGGGCAACTAGCCCCTCCCGCCCTCCACATCTTTTGGTGTATCGGATGGATGAACCCATCAGATAAAATTTGAGGTGACCGTTTTGTTAAAAATAGTTCAACCATCAGATATTAACCTTCAGGGTCGACACAACCCCCAGGGCCCAGGGACAGGCGTTGTAAGTTATATTCTGGGGATATATATGGTTCTTATAGAAGGGATACTCGTATAAACTTCAGAGACGGCTCATTTGACTGAAAATGGAAAATGTTAGTTTACTTTTAAAGAGTCAAAAGAGACCGAAGTTTAATTAGTTCCCACACGCCCTTTTTCCCCAGACCCATCCGATAAAAATTTTGAGATAGCAATTTTGTTAAAAATAGTTCAAACATCAGATAATAAAAACTCCAAGGTTGACACAAACCCATTTTTTCACTTTGATATTGTTACTTTGATACCAGTTTTGACACTTTGATGGAAATTTGATTTTTTTTTTTTTTTTTTTTTTTTAATTTGTATTTTGAAATAAGGAATTTTTAAAAACTTCAAATTTTTGCAATCAAAAACGAGCAAAAATCAATTTAAAAAAAAACTTTTCGAAAAATAAGTTTTTCAAAGAGAAGTAAAGGCCATTTTAAACTTAAGCTCAGCACATACAAATACCTTTTAAAATTCATACTCAAAATGACAAAAAAATACTATTAAACTATTAATGAAACCCAAAACAAACAGAAAATAAATAAAAAATCATAGAAAAAACATACAACAAGTAATAATTTAAATGAATAAATAGATCTTAAAGCAAGCAATCTTTAGATTGAATATGGAAATCTAGCTTAAAACGAAAAAAAAAATATTCTCCTATTGAAGTATAAATGAAACTTAAAACGAACAGAAATCAAATAAAAAATCAATGCAAACAAATATACAACATATATTAATGTAAACTAATAAATAAATCTTAAAACGAGTTAAGCTCAAATTGAATATACAAATAAAGCTTGAAACGAACAAAAATCTCTACAAACAAGAGTTAGGGCATGACCTCCTTCTCACTGTAAGAGTCTAGAACCTACTGCGTCATTGACTCTTTACTGGTAACCAATTTTATCATAAACATTTTCTTTTGTACTTAATATTGAAAATGAACATTAAAATTATAGTAACATTTTGAACTGATGAGCGTTCAGCAATTAATATCATTATACATCAAATATTCAGTTTAATTTGTTAGCTCCTTATAAAAGTTCTGAAGACGAATATAGTTTGACTACAAACAAGTGTTTGGATACTGCCTCCTTTCCTAACTGTAAATAAAAACCAAAAGCCTACTGCGTCATTAGCGCTTAACCGAAAACAAATTATATTACAAACATTTACTTTTCAAGTTCTTACAGCATTGAAAATAAAAATACAATTATAGTCAAATAAATTTTTAAACTGATGGATCTTACAACAATTAATATCTTTATACACCAAATATTCAATTTGATGTTGTTTATTCTTTCCAAGACTGTTCAAGACGCATTTATTTTCAGTAAAGCGCCAATGACGCAGTAGGTTTTAGACTTTTACAGTAAGAAAGGAGGTCATACCCAAACTCTTGTTTGTAGAGATTTTTGTTCGTTTCAAGCTTGATTTCCATATTCAATTTGAGTTTCACTCGTTTTAAAATTTATTTTTTAATTTACATTAATATCTATTGTATGTTTATTTGCATTGATTATTTATCTAATTTCTGTTCGTTTTAAGTTTCATTTATACTTCAACAGGAAAATATATTTTTTCGTTTTAAGCTTGATTTTTATATTCAATCTAAGCATTACTCGCTTTAAGATCTATTTATTCATTTATGTTATTACTTGTCGTATGTTTTTGCCATGATTGTTTATTTAATTTCTGGTCGTTTTGAGTTTGAATTTTAAAAGTATTTATGTGGCCTTTTTTAATTAGTTTTTGTTCGTTTTTGATTGCAAAAAATTTGATGTTCTTAAAAATTCCTTATTTCAAAATCAAACTTCTATAGTTCTATATTATTTTGTGTTTTTAGTAAAGCGCTAGTTTTGTATAATCCTAAAAGCATAGGAAAAAATAATTAGTTGGCTTATTTGTACTAGTTTTGTTGATATATATTAGATAGGCTGTGAAGTAATAATTTTTGTCTCTTTTGAGTTTCAACTTCGCTCTTTACGTCCCTCGGAAAAACTTTGTTTTTTAGATTAATCTTTGTTCGTTTTTGATTAATATCTAATGTAAAAACAACGCTGCCATGATTTTTCAAGCTTAATTTTTGGTAGATTTTAAGTTGAAAAGTCATTAATTTTAGTTAACTGTTCTTCGCATTAATCTTTTAATTTTAAACTGATTAGACGATTTATGAAACTTACTAAGGGGGTCTGGAGGGGGAGTATGTGTGAGGGGTTTTATAAACCTACAGTTAAGGGCTTTGGACGATAGTTATTGCAAAGGTACCGTTTTGTGCTTCGAAAACTCTTTCACTCAAGAAGTGGTACCAAAAGTGCCGTTTTAGTGTTATATGGCACTGTTGGATGGTAAAATTGATAAAAAGTACGTGGAAATGAGCAATAGGTTTAAAATGAGCCTTCCCGGGATTTTCTTTAAAAAATGGGTGCATCACATTTGCAAAAATAGTGGATTATCTAAAAAGTAATTATAAGAAGGGACAAGCCAGGATTGAAAAAAAAATCCAAGCTGGAATCGAACGCTTGATAATCTAATTTGAAGTCCAGCGCTGTACTAACAGAACCACGTCTCTAGTAATGTAATTTAATATATTTGTGTTTATAGGACTTTAATTGCATAGCTCATTAAGGGGGCCTGGGGGAGGAATTTTACGGGAGATGTTCTTGCAAACCTCCAGTTAAGGGTTTTGGATAATAATTATTACAATGATACCGTATTATGCTTCCATGATTTTCCACTTCAGAAGTGGGACCAAAAGTGTTGCTTTCAGTGCTATATCTCACTTACAAATAGTAGAATTGATAAAAAGCATGTAGATATGAGCAAAAGTTTTCAAATGAGCCCCAGCTTTTCCACTTGAGACATGGTACCAAAAGTGTTGTTTAAAGTGCGATTTGGAACATGCAGATGGTGGAATTTATAGTAAGAACGTAGATATAAGCAATATTTTTTATATGAGCAATTAAAAATCTATTTAAGATGTTCTGGTAGCCCGTTAGACCCATCCCTCGAGAAACAGCATAAAAAGTGCCTTTTTTCGTCACAAAAAGACATTCTCAGACGGCAGAATTTATATAAGCCACGTACATATAAGAATCAGCTTTTGAATGAGCTCTTAAGCATCTCTCTATGATGTTTCAGTGACCTGCTAGGCCTGGAAAAAAAGAAGAAAAAAAAGGACCGATTTAACATTTTTTAACTCTTAGGTAATATGGGATGTGGTTCGCTATTTACTAGATTGCAACATGCTTCTACATGAACAAAGAGTTCATTGAAGATTCTCCCTAAAAACTAGTTTAAATTGAAATCTGTGAAATCTATAGATGGTAGATTTTTTGAAATCTGGTAAACATAAGCAATATCTTTTGATTGAGCCATTAACATGTATCTACGATGGTGTGGTAGCCTTCTAGTGTTTCAGTAGCTTACCAGTAGAGATGACCCTAAAGGTCCTACTGGGGCTCCTTATATGGGCATAGAACCACGTGGTTAATGGGGTCAATGGCCTCTTTCTCCAGGTGTGTTTTTGGCACGCTCTCAACGAAGGTCAATGTTGTTATTGTTTCCGAGGCAAAATGCCAAGGTCAATGTTATTGTTGTTTTGAACAGAGTCATTAGAGAGAACACGTGGTTAATGGGGTCAATTTTGTTGTTGTAAGTGCACGCTCGAGGCAGATGTTATGATCCAGAAATAGTATTTGTTATTGTTATTCGAGCCAGATGTTATGAGGTTCCGAGAAACAGTTAATGACACTTCCTTCCTGTTCGAGGCAGATGTCAAGGTCAATGTTGTTATTGTTATTCGAGCCAGATGTTATGAGGTTCCGAGAAACAGTTAATGACATTTCCTTCCTGTTCGAGGCAGATGTTATGATCCGAAATAGTATTTGTTATTGTTTCCGAGCCAAATGTTACGAGTTCCCGGGAAACAGCTACATCCCCCTTCTCAGCCAATCAGAGGGCTCCTCCTTCGAAAGAGGCAACGTCACAGAGTTACCCCTCTCCCTTTCCTACACTTTGAATTTATGGCGCGAGGACAATCAGTTTCGTTAGTTTTTAGTTAGCAGAGTAATAACATGAGTGACCAAGTTGAGTTAGAAATATCCTTTTATTGCAACTGTTCTATTTGTAAAGGACATTTTCATGATTTTGAGTATTCGCATGAACCTACTGAATGTTTAGATAGCTTAGAGGGAGAGACAGATGAGAAGAATCTGGAGGAAACGAGAAGAAAAATTATATGTGACATGGAGAGAAATTTATACCGATTGCAAGTAAGCTCAGATAAAAGAAGGATGGATATGATAGAAAAGGAGGATCAAAAGAAGAGACTGGTAAAAGAGGGCTTTCTCTATAGTGCAAAAGACAACAGTGAAAACTCAAAGAAAAATGTGTATAGTGCAAGTTATAACTCGGTTTATTATGATGATTATGCTCCAAGAGAAGAGAAAAAGTGGCCCTTTAAGAGACAACATAAGAGGTCATTCTACGAAAAGGATTTTAAACAACGGAAACCATGGTGGAAGTGTTCTCATATACCATTTTACGATAAATCCCATTTTTGATATGCTTGATAAGTTTTATACCATATTCATACAATAAATTTGTTTCTGATATCTTAATTTTCTCATACTCGATATGCATAGAGTAAGGATACCAGCAGAGACTACGATACATGAATAGTTCAGATTGATTAGATCACCCCTTAGAGTGTTCTCAGTCCACAACCAAGTTTTCTATCAAAGATAACAAAAAATCATTTTTCTAATCTTTATTCATTTGACAAATCAATATTTATAATAGTTTTTATATACACAATCTCGGGTTCAATTATCAGAATATCTATGTATTCATCCTCCACTACCACTATGTCTAGCAGAGGGGGTGGTATACATTCAATTTCAAACTCAGGTTCATCACCTATTGATATATCTAGGAGAAGAGGCATCTCCTCAAATAAATCCTCGCGTACTCCTATAGTAGGCAAACTAGGGGCCAACCGACTCGTCATCCTCTATGCAAAGACGACCTGAAGGCCCCCGCCGTACCAAGTCCTCAGATGTATATGAAAGACCGTCTTCAGTATAGTGCACTTCTAGCACGACATCATCACTAGCATCAATTGCTGTACTAGCACGGAGAAGAAGCTCCTCCTCCTCAACTGTGAGCTCCCACTCACTCCATACATCCTAAAAGATTGAGAACGCTATGATCAAAAACTCGAGTTTCCTGCGGAGAACCTATATTAGTTCAGATTTTACGGGAATAGTTCATTTTCGAACCAATATATCTACCAAAAGTTCAACACCTGAGTTAAACTAAGAGGTTTCAACTTCAGGAAAAAATTACATTTTGACAAGATTTGACAATTTACTAAATTTAAAGTATTGTTTAGTTTTAAAAATGTTTTCTGTCACTCATCATCATCTTTTATTCATTCACAAACAATACTAAAGAAAACCGCTTCCCACGGTTTATTGATTTTAAATTATTAAGAAGGATATTATTTCGTTGAAATATACATTTTACATTTTTAATTTTCATGCTTTTGATAATTATCTTGTCCTTCTGGTGTAAATTGCAGCTGAAGGCTTATCACAAAATCACAGTTTCAAGTTTTTTAATATACTAAAATTGACGGAAGCTAGAAAATGTGAAAACTTCTTTTCATCCGAATATTCTTCAGAGCCCAACCTAACTACGATCTGAAAACAATAATATAACTTATAGTTGAACAAATTTTTTAAAATATCTTTTTTCTGACATCATATGGAACTTGCAAATTACTATAAGTAGTAACTAATTACTTCATTTTTAAAAAACTTATAATTAATTGAACCAACAATCCAAATTTTTTTGATATGGCAAACGAAAAAGAATATACATCTACCCGAGTCAAATAAAGGTCCAACCAATATTTTTGGTTATTCACACCCCCCCCCCCCAAACAAGCAGTGCAGTTAAAACCTTCTTAGAATCTATACTTAGACCGTGAAACTAGAAGAAACTAAATTTTCTGTAAAGTTATGTCTAACGATAGACTTATTAGAGAGACAGAAACTCTTTTTCCACAACCCACAAGAGGATATTTTTTAAGTAAAAAGTAAAGAGCTGCTACACTAAATCAAAGATGAACAGAAATAATGTCGAATAATTTGTCAAACATAAACCTATATCCAATGATATATTTAATTGGGTGACAAAAACTTTTTCCACAAGAGGTTATTTTTCAATTAAAAGTAAAGAGCTGCTACACTAAATCAAAGATGAACAGAAATAATTGTTCAAAAGTAAACTTATGCATAATGATATATTTAATAGAGCAGTAAGTCTAGCTTTGAAAAGCGTGCTAGAACATCTAGAAAGAAGGTATCATATCTAAATTAGTATTTTTTTTTATTACTATAGCAAATAAAATTATGCCTAATAAAAAAAAAAACAAAAAAAAAACAAAAAAAAAAAACAAAAAAAAAACTCGATAGGCAAGCGCCCAGCGGGCTTGAACCCATACACAAATTTGAAGAATTTCCACATTCTGTTATACAACATATTTTGATGCTTCCGCGCAATTAATCTCATCAATTTTGTTAAGTTTGACTCATGGTAAAATATGATGTGTGCCCAATGCGGGCAAATATATCCCTTAACAAAAAAAATACGCATGTGTTTACACAAAGAGACAACTCGATAGGCAAGCGTCCAGCGGGCTTGAACCCTTACACAAATTTGAAGAATTTCCACATTCTGTTATACAACATATTTTGATGCTTCCGCACAATTAATCTCATCAATTTTGTAAAGTTTGACTCATGGTAAAATATGATGTGTGCCCATTGCGGGCAAATATATCCCTTAACAAAAAATACGCATGTGTCTACACAAAGAGACAGTTTTACTGTTATGGATATGATTCAATACTCACTACAAATCAAATGGGCTCTTAGTCTCCTTTCAAATGAATAGGAGTTCAACTTCTGAGCGATAAAAAATTATTTGACATAATTGGTAAGTGCTCGTATTGCCTAGGCAATTACTTGAGGTTATAGAGCGGATAGCTAAACCCAGTATTCCTCAAGATCCCCCCCCAGGCTCCCAAAGAGCCCCCAGACCCCAAAGACTCCCCGGGCTCCCAAAGGCCCTTCCCCTGTCCCCAAAGGTCCACCGGGACTTCCAAAGGACCAATCGGTGCTCAAGGGCACCCCCCAAACCCCAAAAAGCCATACCCGAGCCCCCGAAGGCCCTCCACCGTCCACAAAGGTCCACCAGACCCACAAAGGTCCTCCCCCGGTCTCCAAAGGTCCCCGAACCCCCAAAGGCCCTCCCCTGATCCTCAAAGGCCGCCAGGCTTCCAAAGGATCCCCAAGCCCACAAAGACCCTTCCCCGATCTCCAAAGGCCTCCCCGGGCTCCCAAAGGCTCTCGTACCCTCAAAGACCCCCCCCTTGCCCCCAAAGGACCCCCGAGCCCTTCCATTTCTCCCACCAAAGAGGATGCGCTAAGGTCTATTCTTTTTTTCATATCGCTTGACGAATAGACTATCTGGCATTACAAAGAAGGGAATAGAAAGAGCTCTGTCTTATAAGGTGCAATCGTTTATTATAACTGATAAATATTACTAATAAGGATCCTCTCATATTGGAGATAACGCGAACAAGACGAATAGTCTTATAACCCAAGCCTTGTAAGACCGTGGCTACCAACCAATACAGTTTGCATTTTCGACACTATTTTGTGTCTCATTCTAGTAAATAAGTGACAATGAGGAGTAATTATTTAAATTATATTGTCTCTTAATTTAACTGTTAATTTAATTCCTGTTATTTGACATAATAAATTCGTAACGTATCGCACCATATCGAATATCACTAATAACGCTTAAGCAGAAATTCTTGTATTTTTCTTATTCATCTTCGCATTGAAGCGACACTCGATTACAGGTTCTTAGCAGCTATCGAACAGGAAGAAGGTAAAGCCGAGGTATTTACTAATCTTCTTAAATCTACTAGTAGGAAGGTTAATAAGGATATATACACAGAGACATTAATGGGGGGGGGATTTTGAAAATACTTATTGACTGCATTCTGCTTGAAAAATAACTATTTGGTATTTCCATCGAAAAATTCAAATTGTCCATTGCCCACCATAAGTTTTAGGAAATATATCTGACCCTCCCCTCTAACTTTTTCATGAATTGATACCATTTCTCATACGTAAATCAAAACAAGACGAAATCTAATCAGGAAGCTTCAAGCTATGGAATCCATAAGACAATTATTAAACCAAGTAAGACAGGGCTTTAAAGATTTTAAACAGTAAGTCTTTAAAAAGTCGAATGTTCGTTGAGAACAACACTATTAATAAAAAAAGATGCAGAAAATGTAGTGTAAGATAAGCACTGATAATTTAAAACACCCAGTGTAGGAAAGGAGTTTAAAGAAATATAGGAACATCATGGGAGTCAGTAAATAGTGAAACCTTTATCATATTAGGGCGAGGGACGAGCGTGTGCAGTTGTGTTGCCCTTTGCAGCTTGGTGTTGCCCTCTGGAGCTCTAAGTAGTTGTATTTATAAAGGTCTACAAAAGAAGTAGGCCTATGTCCAATCTCCACTTTGAAAAATATACAACTGTTTTGACACTCCTGGTCATTGGTGAACAGTTCTGCATAATCACCTTATATACTGAAACCAGTCGAAGTTTTGTAGCATAGATACATAGCCCCCCCCCCAAACTCAAAAATTTCTGAGGGGGGAGGGGGGACATATTTTCTTTGCATTTGAATATTTTCCTTCGGAAAACACACCGAAAAGCCATATTAAGAGCTATATTTGTGAGTTTTTCACCGATAATTCCTTTTTTAGCCATACCTTTATAATCAATGGAATATAGTTCTTTGTATTTTACGTATTTTTGGATGGAAAACACACTGAAAACACATATTAAGAGTTATATTTCATCATATTTTGCATATTTCCGTTGGAAAAAACACTGAAAAGCCATATTAAGGACTAATTTGTGAGTTTTTCACCGACAATTCCTTTTTAGACATGCCTTTATAATCAATGGAATATAGTTCTTTGTATTTTACATATTTTTGGATGGAAAACACACTGAAAAGACATATTATTGTACTCACATCAAACTTTGGCGGGATTGCATTTGAAGAACCTTCCATTATTTTCTATCTTGTCCTTATTTCAATCTATACTGACTTTTAAACCCTTTCAAAGCCCTAAATATAGTAACCTAACGGTTATTTATTTACGAAATCGTGCAAACTGTTGATTTTAGGACAATAATTAGCTTTCTATATATCAATTAACACTCACTAGAATTGTCACTTTTCACTCGTGAAGAATGGTTTCAAAACAATACTTCTTACATTATATAGACTAATTGTGTCAAACGAGACATCTTTCAATGCAGATTAATTAATTGTTGCGTTCAATTTTTGTTTTGAACATAGGAAAGCATCGATGGGAGTGAGAATTTCTGTAAAACTATCAAAGATTGATCAACTCTGTGATTTCATACTTCATGTGTAATCAGAAAGAAAAAAGAAGAAAAATTGATAAAAGATATTTTGAAATATGCCCCAAATCAGAGCTATTACAACTTAAATGGGGCAAGGGGATGAGGGAATCAGGTTTAAGAATATCCTGGATATATCATTTCATATTATCTAGGTACTCACAGAAGGAGTCCACACAGAAACTTTGAAAAGGACTCATTTGATTGGGAATTAAAGCGGCTAGCATCCAATTCACAGGAGGGGCGTGAAAACTATGGTTTTAACTTTAATATTCAAGACTAGAAAGAAAAGTTCTTAGGTGTGGGGCTGCCCCCCCCCCCCATCCAAAACTCAAAATTTATAGGAACATATTTTCAACATATTTTTAAATATTTACCCACGTAGGCATCACTTAGGTTAGATTAGATTAGGTTAGAGACAGAGAAAAAGTTAGGTGTATGGCTAGGCTAGGTTAGATTATGTTAGGCTAATTTAGGTTAGACTAGGTTAGCATACGTACGAGCGGCTAGCACCCAATTCACAGGAGGGGTCGTGAAAACTATGATTTTTAACTTTAATATGCAAGACTAGAAAGAAAAGTTCATAGGTATGGGGCTGCCCCCCCCACCATCCAAAACTCAAAATTTATAGGAACATATTTTCAACATATTTAAATATTTACCTACGTAGGCATCACTTAGGTTAGATTAGATTAGGTTAGAGACAGAGAAAAAGTTAGGTGTATGGCTAGGCTAGGTTAGATTATGTTAGGCTAATTTAGGTTAGACTAGGTTAGCCTACGTACGAGCGGCTAGCACACAATTCACAGGAGGGCTCGTGAAAACTATGATTTTCAACTTTAATATGCAAGACTAGAAAGAAAAGTTCTTAGGTATGGGGCTGCCCCCCCCCATCCAAGACTCAAAATTTATAGGAACATATTTTCAACATATTTAAATATTTACCTACGTAGGCATCACTTAGGTTAGATTAGATTAGGTTAGAGACAGAGAAAAAGTTAGGTTAGGTTAATTTAGGTTAGACTAGGTTAGCCTACGTACGCGCGCGTACGTAGGCTAACCTAGTCTAACCTAAATTAACCTAACCTAACTTTTTCTCTGTCTCTAACCTAATCTAATCTAACCTAAGTGATGCCTACGTAGGTAAATATTTAAATATGTTGAAAATATGTTCCTATAAATTTTGAGTCTTGGATGGGGGGGGGGGGCAGCCCCATACCTAAGAACTTTTCTTTCTAGTCTTGCATATTAAAGTTGAAAATCATAGTTTTCACGAGCCCTCCTGTGAATTGGGTGCTAGCCGCTCGTACGTAGGCTAACCTAGTCTAACCTAAATTAGCCTAACATAATCTAACCTAGCCTAGCCATACACCTAACTTTTTCTCTGTCTCTAACCTAATCTAATCTAACCTAAGTGATGCCTACGTAGGTAAATATTTAAATATGTTGAAAATATGTTCCTATAAATTTTGAGTTTTGGATGGTGGGGGGGGGGGGCAGCCCCATACCTATGAACTTTTCTTTCTAGTCTTGCATATTAAAGTTAAAAATCATAGTTTTCACGACCCCTCCTGTGAATTGGGTGCTAGCCGCTCGTACGTATGCTAACCTAGTCTAACCTAAATTAGCCTAACATAATCTAACCTAGCCTAGCCATACACCTAACTTTTTCTCTGTCTCTAACCTAATCTAATCTAACCTAAGTGATGCCTACGTGGGTAAATATTTAAATATGTTGAAAATATGTTCCTATAAATTTTGAGTTTTGGATGGGGGGGGGGCAGCCCCACACCTAAGAACTTTTCTTTCTAGTCTTGCATATTAAAGTTAAAACCATAGTTTTCACGCCCCTCCTGTGAATTGGATGCTAGCCGCTTTAATTCCCAATCAAATGAGTCCTTTTCAAAGTTTCTGTGTGGACTCCTTCTGTGAGTACCTAGATAATATGAAATGATATATCCAGGATATTCTTAAACCTGATTCCCTCATCCCCTTGCCCCATTTAAGTTGTAATAGCTCTGATTTGGGGCATATTTCAAAATATCTTTTATCAATTTTTCTTCTTTTTTCTTTCTGATTACACATGAAGTATGAAATCACAGAGTTGATCAATCTTTGATAGTTTTACAGAAATTCTCACTCCCATCGATGATTTCCTATGTTCAAAACAAAAATTGAACGCAACAATTAATTAATCTGCATTGAAAGATGTCTCGTTTGACACAATTAGTCTATATAATGTAAGAAGTATTGTTTTGAAACCATTCTTCACGAGTGAAAAGTGACAATTCTAGTGAGTGTTAATTGATATATAGAAAGCTAATTATTGTCCTAAAATCAACAGTTTGCACGATTTCGTAAATAAATAACCGTTAGGTTACTATATTTAGGGCTTTGAAAGGGTTTAAAAGTCAGTATAGATTGAAATAAGGACAAGATAGAAAATAATGGAAGGTTCTTCAAATGCAATCCCGCCAAAGTTTGATGTGAGTACAATAATATGTCTTTTCAGTGTGTTTTCCATCCAAAAATATGTAAAATACAAAGAACTATATTCCATTGATTATAAAGGCATGTCTAAAAAGGAATTGTCGGTGAAAAACTCACAAATTAGTCCTTAATATGGCTTTTCAGTGTTTTTTCCAACGGAAATATGCAAAATATGATGAAATATAACTCTTAATATGTGTTTTCAGTGTGTTTTCCATCCAAAAATACGTAAAATACAAAGAACTATATTCCATTGATTATAAAGGTATGGCTAAAAAAGGAATTATCGGTGAAAAACTCACAAATATAGCTCTTAATATGGCTTTTCGGTGTGTTTTCCGAAGGAAAATATTCAAATGCAAAGAAAATATGTCCCCCCTCCCCCCTCAGAAATTTTTGAGTTAGGGGGGGGGGGCTATGTATCTATGCTACAAAACTTCGACTGGTTTCAGTATATAAGGTGATTATGCAGAACTGTTCACCAATGACCAGGAGTGTCAAAACAGTTGTATATTTTTCAAAGTGGAGATTGGACATAGGCCTACTTCTTTTGTAGACCTTTATAAATACAACTACTTAGAGCTCCAGAGGGCAACACCAAGCTGCAAAGGGCAACACAACTGCACACGCTCGTCCCTCGCCCTAATATGATAAAGGTTTCACTATTTACTGACTCCCATGATGTTCCTATATTTCTTTAAACTCCTTTCCTACACTGGGTGTTTTAAATTATCAGTGCTTATCTTACACTACATTTTCTGCATCTTTTTTTATTAATAGTGTTGTTCTCAACGAACATTCGACTTTTTAAAGACTTACTGTTTAAAATCTTTAAAGCCCTGTCTTACTTGGTTTAATAATTGTCTTATGGATTCCATAGCTTGAAGCTTCCTGATTAGATTTCGTCTTGTTTTGATTTACGTATGAGAAATGGTATCAATTCATGAAAAAGTTAGAGGGGAGGGTCAGATATATTTCCTAAAACTTATGGTGGGCAATGGACAATTTGAATTTTTCGATGAAAATACCAAATAGTTATTTTTCAAGCAGAATGCAGTCAATAAGTATTTTCAAAATCCCCCCCCCCATTAATGTCTCTGTGTATATATCCTTATTAACCTTCCTACTAGTAGATTTAAGAAGATTAGTAAATACCTCGGCTTTACCTTCTTCCTGTTCGATAGAGGCTAAGAACCTGTAATCGAGTGTCGCTTCAATGCGAAGATGAATAAGAAAAATACAAGAATTTCTGCTTAAGCGTTATTAGTGATATTCGATATGGTGCGATACGTTACGAATTTATTATGTCAAATAACAGGAATTAAATTAACAGTTAAATTAAGAGACAATATAATTTAAATAATTACTCCTCATTGTCACTTATTTACTAGAATGAGACACAAAATAGTGTCGAAAATGGAAACTGTATTGGTTGGTAGCCACGGTCTTACAAGGCTTGGGTTGTAAGACTATTCGTCTTGTTCGCGTTATCTCCAATATGAGAGGATCCTTATTAGTAATATTTATCAGTTATAATAAACGATTGCACCTTATAAGACAGAGCTCTTTCTATTCCCTTCTTTGTAATGCCAGATAGTCTATTCGTCAAGCGATATGAAAAAAAGAATAGACCTTAGCGCATCCTCTTTGGTGGGAGAAATGGAAGGGCTCGGGGGTCCTTTTTGGGGCAAGGGGGGGGGGTCTTTGAGGGTACGAGAGCCTTTGGGAGCCCGGGGAGGCCTTTGGAGATCGGGGAAGGGTCTTTGTGGGCTTGGGGATCCTTTGGAAGCCTGGCGGCCTTTGAGGATCAGGGGAGGGCCTTTGGGGGTTCGGGGACCTTTGGAGACCGGGGGAGGACCTTTGTGGGTCTGGTGGACCTTTGTGGACGGTGGAGGGCCTTCGGGGGCTCGGGTATGGCTTTTTGGGGTTTGGGGGGTGCCCTTGAGCACCGATTGGTCCTTTGGAAGTCCCGGTGGACCTTTGGGGACAGGGGAAGGGCCTTTGGGAGCCCGGGGAGTCTTTGGGGTCTGGGGGCTCTTTGGGAGCCTGGGGGGGGGATCTTGAGGAATACTGGGTTTAGCTATCCGCTCTATAACCTCAAGTAATTGCTAGGCAATACGAGCACTTACCAATTATGTCAAATAATTTTTTATCGCTCATAAGTTGAACTCCTATTCATTTGAAAGGAGACTAAGAGCCCATTTGATTTGTAGTGAGTATTGAATCATATCCATAACAGTAAAACTGTCTCTTTGTGTAGACACATGCGTATCTTTTTGTTAAGGGATATATTTGCCCGCAATGGGCACACATCATATTTTACCATGAGTCAAACTTTACAAAATTGATGAGATTAATTGTGCGGAAGCATCAAAATATGTTGTATAACAGAATGTGGAAATTCTTCAAATTTGTGTAAGGGTTCAAGCCCGCTGGACGCTTGCCTATCGAGTTGTCTCTTTGTGTAAACACATGCGTATTTTTTTGTTAAGGGATATATTTGCCCGCATTGGGCACACATCATATTTTACCATGAGTCAAACTTAACAAAATTGATGAGATTAATTGCGCGGAAGCATCAAAATATGTTGTATAACAGAATGTGGAAATTCTTCAAATTTGTGTAAGGGTTCAAGCCCGCTGGGCGCTTGCCTATCGAGTTTTTTTTTTGTTTTTTTTTTGTTTTTTTTTTGTTTTTTTTTTATTAGGCATAATTTTATTTGCTATAGTAATAAAAAAAATACTAATTTAGATATGATACCTTCTTTCTAGATGTTCTAGCACGCTTTTCAAAGCTAGACTTACTGCTCTATTAAATATATCATTATGCATAAGTTTACTTTTGAACAATTATTTCTGTTCATCTTTGATTTAGTGTAGCAGCTCTTTACTTTTAATTGAAAAATAACCTCTTGTGGAAAAAGTTTTTGTCACCCAATTAAATATATCATTGGATATAGGTTTATGTTTGACAAATTATTCGACATTATTTCTGTTCATCTTTGATTTAGTGTAGCAGCTCTTTACTTTTTACTTAAAAAATATCCTCTTGTGGGTTGTGGAAAAAGAGTTTCTGTCTCTCTAATAAGTCTATCGTTAGACATAACTTTACAGAAAATTTAGTTTCTTCTAGTTTCACGGTCTAAGTATAGATTCTAAGAAGGTTTTAACTGCACTGCTTGTTTGGGGGGGGGGGGTGTGAATAACCAAAAATATTGGTTGGACCTTTATTTGACTCGGGTAGATGTATATTCTTTTTCGTTTGCCATATCAAAAAAATTTGGATTGTTGGTTCAATTAATTATAAGTTTTTTAAAAATGAAGTAATTAGTTACTACTTATAGTAATTTGCAAGTTCCATATGATGTCAGAAAAAAGATATTTTAAAAAATTTGTTCAACTATAAGTTATATTATTGTTTTCAGATCGTAGTTAGGTTGGGCTCTGAAGAATATTCGGATGAAAAGAAGTTTTCACATTTACTAGCTTCCGTCAATTTTAGTATATTAAAAAACTTGAAACTGTGATTTTGTGATAAGCCTTCAGCTGCAATTTACACCAAAGGACAAGATAATTATCAAAAGCATGAAAATTAAAAATGTAAAATGTATATTTCAACGAAATAATATCCTTCTTAATAATTTAAAATCAATAAACCGTGGGAAGCGGTTTTCTTTAGTATTGTTTGTGAATGAATAAAAGATGATGATGAGTGACAGAAAACATTTTTAAAACTAAACAATACTTTAAATTTAGTAAATTGTCAAATCTTGTCAAAATGTAATTTTTTCCTGAAGTTGAAACCTCTTAGTTTAACTCAGGTGTTGAACTTTTGGTAGATATATTGGTTCGAAAATGAACTATTCCCGTAAAATCTGAACTAATATAGGTTCTCCGCAGGAAACTCGAGTTTTTGATCATAGCGTTCTCAATCTTTTAGGATGTATGGAGTGAGTGGGAGCTCACAGTTGAGGAGGAGGAGCTTCTTCTCCGTGCTAGTACAGCAATTGATGCTAGTGATGATGTCGTGCTAGAAGTGCACTATACTGAAGACGGTCTTTCATATACATCTGAGGACTTGGTACGGCGGGGGCCTTCAGGTCGTCTTTGCATAGAGGATGACGAGCGGTTGGCCCCTAGTTTGCCTACTATAGGAGTACGCGAGGATTTATTTGAGGAGATGCCTCTTCTCCTAGATATATCAATAGGTGATGAACCTGAGTTTGAAATTGAATGTATACCACCCCCTCTGCTAGACATAGTGGTAGTGGAGGATGAATACATAGATATTCTGATAATTGAACCCGAGATTGTGTATATAAAAACTATTATAAATATTGATTTGTCAAATGAATAAAGATTAGAAAAATGATTTTTTGTTATCTTTGATAGAAAACTTGGTTGTGGACTGAGAACACTCTAAGGGGTGATCTAATCAATCTGAACTATTCATGTATCGTAGTCTCTGCTGGTATCCTTACTCTATGCATATCGAGTATGAGAAAATTAAGATATCAGAAACAAATTTATTGTATGAATATGGTATAAAACTTATCAAGCATATCAAAAATGGGATTTATCGTAAAATGGTATATGAGAACACTTCCACCATGGTTTCCGTTGTTTAAAATCCTTTTCGTAGAATGACCTCTTATGTTGTCTCTTAAAGGGCCACTTTTTCTCTTCTCTTGGAGCATAATCATCATAATAAACCGAGTTATAACTTGCACTATACACATTTTTCTTTGAGTTTTCACTGTTGTCTTTTGCACTATAGAGAAAGCCCTCTTTTACCAGTCTCTTCTTTTGATCCTCCTTTTCTATCATATCCATCCTTCTTTTATCTGAGCTTACTTGCAATCGGTATAAATTTCTCTCCATGTCACATATAATTTTTCTTCTCGTTTCCTCCAGATTCTTCTCATCTGTCTCTCCCTCTAAGCTATCTAAACATTCAGTAGGTTCATGCGAATACTCAAAATCATGAAAATGTCCTTTACAAATAGAACAGTTGCAATAAAAGGATATTTCTAACTCAACTTGGTCACTCATGTTATTACTCTGCTAACTAAAAACTAACGAAACTGATTGTCCTCGCGCCATAAATTCAAAGTGTAGGAAAGGGAGAGGGGTAACTCTGTGACGTTGCCTCTTTCGAAGGAGGAGCCCTCTGATTGGCTGAGAAGGGGGATGTAGCTGTTTCCCGGGAACTCGTAACATTTGGCTCGGAAACAATAACAAATACTATTTTCGGATCATAACATCTGCCTCGAACAGGAAGGAAATGTCATTAACTGTTTCTCGGAACCTCATAACATCTGGCTCGAATAACAATAACAACATTGACCTTGACATCTGCCTCGAACAGGAAGGAAGTGTCATTAACTGTTTCTCGGAACCTCATAACATCTGGCTCGAATAACAATAACAAATACTATTTCTGGATCATAACATCTGCCTCGAGCGTGCACTTACAACAACAAAATTGACCCCATTAACCACGTGTTCTCTCTAATGACTCTGTTCAAAACAACAATAACATTGACCTTGGCATTTTGCCTCGGAAACAATAACAACATTGACCTTCGTTGAGAGCGTGCCAAAAACACACCTGGAGAAAGAGGCCATTGACCCCATTAACCACGTGGTTCTATGCCCATATAAGGAGCCCCAGTAGGACCTTTAGGGTCATCTCTACTCTTACCGATGAGCAGACGACTTATGAAACTTACTGGGGGCTGGGAGGTGGACTTTTCGGGAGGGGTTCTTGTAAACCTATAGTTAAGGTTTCTGGAACACAACTATTACAATAGTACCTGTTTTGTCCTTCAGAGCTTTTCCGCTTAAGACCTGGCACAAAAAGTGTTCTTTTCAGTGTTTATCGCACTTACGAATAGTAAAATTGATAAGAAAAGCACGTATATATGAACAATAGCTTTCAAATGAGCCATTAAACATCACTCTTATATGTTCTGCTAGCCCAATAGCCCCAGCTTTTCCACTTGAGACAAGGCACTAAAAGTACCGTTTTTAGTGTCATTTGAAACTTGCTGATGGTGGAATTTATATACGAAGGACTTAGATATGAGCAATATCTTTTATATGAACTATAAAAGATATGTCTACGATTTTCTGGTAGCCTGCTAGTACCACCCCTTGAGAAATTGCACAAAAAGTGCCATTTAAGGGGCATATGACACTCGCAGATGGCGGAATTTATAACAAGAACTTAGATATGAGAAATAGATTTTTAATTATCAATTAAGCATCTCTCTATGATGTTTTGGTATTCCGTTAGGCCTGTTGAAAAAAAAACGAAAAAAACGGGAGATAGATCAGTGTTGCCGATGCAAAAAAAGTGATTTTTCTTTATGTTCAAGGAGGGGACTTTAATTTCCCTGTATAAGGTTTTCGACCTTGCTGATCCCAATGGTACACTTTTCATTTTGATCTGACGCAATTTTCTAGGGGTTTGAGGCTTTTTTCGAAATCAATATAAGTTACTTTTCGCAATAAAGTTTTACTTTTAATACGAACCGAAATAATAGTTACCATTCCTCAGTCAGTGTCAGATGGCATTTTTATCACTAAGCAGTTTTTTTTTCAAAGCGTGTTTGTAAACTTTGGTTACTATGGGTTGTTGTTCGCTCTTTACTAAGTTTCAGCTACCGCTCCAACCATGATTTATGCTGTGATGCCGGATGCACATTGGTTTTCTGTCCGTTGACAATTGCATGGAGAACCTGCTTAAATTACTTTACATAAATTACTTTCACTTAGCTTAAGTAACTTCGGCTACTTATGAAGCTAAATATTTTTGAACTTACTGATAATCACTTGAGCAATTTATAATAGCCTAGGCTTGAAAAACTGCATCAATTAAAAATATAATCACTGATTTTATTAGAAATAGGCCATATAAGTTCAATCCAAAGAACGAAAATTAGAAAGACACTTTACAAAATGGGCAAATCATCTAGAACTTTGCCGTGGCTGCTATGTGATTCTGGAATTGTGGCCTTTTACAGTGCCTGAGTTTTTTTTTAACTTATTGAATACAATTTAGGCATGGGTCTATAGAATAGTTAAATTGTTAACAAGTCTAAAGTTTGAGCTGAATTGTTTGATAAGTAAGATAAAATACCTGTTATTGGCTGACTTCTGTTACTCCGGCACCTTATAATGTAATGTATTTGATAATGTAATTCGTTGCAGAAAACTTTAGAATCAAATATGTTCAGTATTAACTGCTAAAACAAGGATTAATTGATAAAATAAAGATTAAAAATTTGTTTGATTTTACGCGTAGGTAACACATAAATATATTTATTTATTTTGAACTTTAAAAGGTTTATTTATTATTATTAATTGAAAACTGTAGTAAGATACAAGACGTTTTTCAGAGGGTTTTCAGTGGTCACTGGTATGTGCTAAAAAAAACATTAGAGGCTTCAAAAGGCAAAAAAAATTGTGGTAATGTTTTGCCAAGTTTTAGGATAAAATAGATAGCAAAACTAGGAAACAATTTGACCTTCTATATGTCTCCTTGAATTTTAATAGACTTTAGAGGAAACTAGCCTAGCTGTATTTAATGACAAAAATGTATTTTTAGTTGCCAGCGATATATATATATATATACATATATATATATATATATATATATATATATTATATATATATATATATATATATATATATATATATATATATATATATATATATATATATATATATATTATATATATATATATATATATATATATATATATATATATATATATATATATATATATATATATATATATATATATATATATATATATATATATATATGTGTATATATATATATATATATATATTATCAAATTCTACCATTAACTGGTAATTTGGACTCTTTCAATTGTAGAAGGTGAAAGTTGTGACTTTTCAGTCAATATTAGAGACTATTTTTGTAAACAGCAGCATAAATTAACATAAATGTCGAGGAAATTTTTATTTTTGAAGAGGGAATTTTCCATTTTCATCTCTGAAATGTTTTGATACTCGCTGTTACATATCTAGGTATTTATCTTTCTTCTTTATTTTGTATTTTGATTACTTCAGACAATTTAGCAATGCCCTTTGATTTAACTGCCCGTATTGGTCTTGTCTCATTTGATGGTCCATGTTGCTGATTTTCGCGAATTGTGAATTTAAGTTGTTCGGGCTGTTCTCTCGGTCTTATGGCGTTTGATAGTTCAGATGGTTCCAAAGAGTCATCATTTTTGATAATTGCAAATTTTAGTTTTTTGGGCCTTCTTACTGACATTATATAACTGGTTGCGTTCAAACCTATAAGCTTAATCACGTAGCGAGTTGATTTTATCTAACAAAAAACAAAAAAAATTTAAATTTTCAGTTTTTTTTTAAGTTTGAATTAAAACATTAAAATTATGGCTCAGGCACCACACATAATTTTACATTTTACATAATAACTTCAGTGATTAAAAAACTTTCAACTTTTTTCATCATAGGCAGCGAAATAGCGCTGCCTAAGTAAAGAACGATGCTGGCAAAATGTGTTATTTATTTATTTTTTTCCATACCCGGGCACTTCCTATCGAAGGAGTTGTAGTAAAAACTTCGAAAAGGGCTCATTCAATTGGAAATTGAAGTGGCTTGTGCTCTTTTTAATAGTCGATAGCCATTTTGTTCAGCGTAGTTGATTTTCAGGTAGAAATTATGTTTCTGAGGAGGACACTCCCCAATAGCCTTCAGGGTAAGGGTTGTAAGTTATACCCTGGGGCATATAAGGCTTTTATAGAAGGCGTTGTCGTAGAAACTTCAAAAAAGGCTCATTCGATTGGAAATTTAAAGGGCTAGTGCCCTTTTTAATAGTCGAAAGTGATTGGATGGCAACTAGCCAACCCCCCTCACACCCATCATTCCCCCAAACACATGGAATCAAAATTTTGAGATAGCCATTTTGTTCAGCGTAGTTGATTTCCAGACAGAAAATATGTTTTTGATGAGGACACTCCCCCTTAACCCTCGGGGTAAGGGTTTTAAGTTAGTAGGAGGGACCCAATAGATACTAAACTAACGTAATTTATTCATGGATTATTGATCCACTTACGGGTCAGTGACACCTCTTTCAAGGTCAATCAGGGGATGTTTCTAAGTGTGTTTATACACGAAGGGGAACTAGATTTCTGGGAAATTGATTTGCATAATCGAGTGGGAACTCTATCATGAGGGGATTTCATTTTTAAATATGGCTTCTCTGATCTTTAGGTCCGAGAGATAAATTAATATTCTATTTTTTAATATGGCTTCTCTTATCTTTAGGTCTGGGAGATAATTATTAATATTCTATCCAAGCCATAATAGTGTAACTAGGAACACCTTAGATTTTATCAGAAATTCATTCGAGATCAAGACAGATTGAATATATTTTACGCGGGAAATAGTTTCCCGGGAATTTCAAATGTGACAGCGTAGGGATGCCGAAAAAAAGTAACACGCAGGAATTACTTTTAGGGGATTATTTGGGCGAAACAAATTAATCGGCGTTTTAGGGATTTTTCGGGCGAAACAGATGAACAGATGATCACCCAAAGATGATTTGGGGTGAAACTCTGTGGTCGTTATAATACACAAGTTCCATTTGAACAGTGTTGTAAGGTCCCCTATCCAAACCCCAAAGGACCCCCTACCCCCGGGCCCCCAAAGAGCCCCCCCCCCCCATTTTTTAAAACTTTTTTTTGCGCACTTGAGACACAGAAGGCCCCCCCCCCAACTTTTTGGCTCCCCCGAATATATCTTTCCAGAACAAGTTCTTTACGTAATGCCCCTCCTAAAGCAATTTTACAACTTGAAGTTCTCATCCTTATCACCCACAACTTTACTTTATGGCTTTTTGAATACCCCAACACCAAGCAATACTTTTCAAAGGCTTTTTTCAAATTTTTCAGAACAAGTTCTTTGCGTAATATCCCTCCTAAACCAATTTTACAACTTGAAGTACTCATCCTTTTCACTCCCAACTTTACTTTACAGCTTTTTGAACACCCCAACACCAAGCAATACTTTTCAAAAGGCTTTAGTATATCTTTTCAGAACAAGTTCTTTACGTAATGTCCCTCCTAAACCAATTTTACAACTTGAAGTACTCATCCTTTTAACCACATACAAACAGAGAAAGACAAACACTTTAGACATACAAACCAACAAAGACAGACACTTCAGACATACAAACCGACAAAGACAAACATTTCAGACATACAAACAGAGAAATACAAGCACTTTAGACATACAAACCAACAAAGACAGACACTTCACACATACAAAGCAACAAAGACAAACGCTACAGACATACAAACAGAGAAAGACATGCACTTTAGACATACAAACCAACCAAGACAGACACTTCAGACATACAAACCAACAAAGACAAACACTTCAAACATACCAACAGAGAAAGACAGGCACTTCAGACATACAAACCAACAAAGACAGACACTTCAGACATACAAACAGAGAAAGACAAACACTTTAGACATACAAACAGAGAAAGACAGACACTTCAGACATACAAACCGACAAAGACAAACATTTCAGACATACAAACAGAGAAATACAAGCACTTTAGACATACAAACCAACAAAGACAGACACTTCAAGCATACAAACCAACAAAGACAAACACTTCAGACATACAAACAGAGAAAGACAGGCACTTTAGACAGACAAACCAACAAAGACAGACACTTCAGACATACAAACCAACAAAGACAAACACTTCAGACATACCAATAGAGAAAGACAGACATTTTAGAAATACAAACCAACAAAGACAAACACTTCAAACATACAAACCAACAAAGACAAACACTTCAGACATACAAACAGAGAAAGACAGGCACTTTAGACATACAAACCAACAAAGACAGACACTTTAGATATACAAACCAACAAAGACAGACACTATAGACATGCAAACCAACAAAGACAAACACTTCAGACATACAAACAGAGAAAGATAGACACTTTGGACATACAAACCAACAAAGACAGATACTTCAGACATACAAATCATCAAAGAAAAACACTTCAAACATACAAACCATCAAAGACAAACACTTCAGACATACAAACAGAGAAAGACAGGCACTTCAGACATACAAACCGACAAAGACAAACACTTCAGACATACAAACAGAGAAAAACAAGCACTTTAGACATACAAACCAACAAAGACAGACACTTCATGCATACAAACCAACAAAGACAAACACTTCAGACATACAAACAGAGAAAGACAGGCACTTTAGACAGACAAACCAACAAAGACAGACACTTCAGACATACAAACCAACAAAGACAAACACTTCAGACATACAAATAGAGAAAGACAGACACTTTAGAAATATAAACCAACAAAGACAAACACTTCAAAAATACAAACCAACTAAGACAAACACTTCAGACATACAAACAGAGAAAGACCGGCACTTTAGACATACAAACCAACAAAGACAGACACTTTAGATATACAAACCAACAAAGACAGACACTTCAGACATACAAACAGAGAAAGACAAACACTTTAGACATACAAACAGAGAAAGACAGACACTTCAGACATACAAACCGACAAAGACAAACACTTCAGACATACGAACAGAGAAAAACAAGCACTTTAGACATACAAACCAACAAAGACAGACACTTCAAGCATACAAACCAACAAAGACAAACACTTCAGACATACAAACAAAGAAAGACAGGCACTTTAGACAGACAAACCAACAAAGACAGACACTTCAGACATATAAACCAACAAAGACAAACACTTCAGACATACAAATAGAGAAAGACAGACACTTTAGAAATACAAACCAACAAAGACAAACGCTTCAAACATACAAACCAACAAAGACAAACACTTCAGACATACAAACAGAGAAAGACAGGCACTTTAGACATACAAACCAACAAAGACAGACACTTTAGATATACAAACCAACAAAGACAGACACTATAGACATGCAAACCAACAAAGACAAACACTTCAGACATACAAACAGAGAAAGATAGACACTTTAGACATACAAACCAACAAAGACAGATACTTCAGACATAGAAACCATCAAAGACAAACACTTCAAACATACAAACCAACAAAGACAAACACTTCAGACATACAAACAGAGAAAGACAGGCACTTTAGACATACAAACCAACAAAGACAGACACTTCAGACATACAAATCAACAAAGACAGGCACTTTAGACATACAAACCAACAAAGACAGACACTATAGACATACAAACCAACAAAGACAAACACTTCAGACATACAAACAGAGAAAGACAAACACTTTAGACATATAAACAGAGAAAGACAGACACTTCAGACATACAAACCAACAAAGACAGACACTTCAGACCTACAAACCAACAAAGACAAACACTTCAGACATGCAAACATAGAAAGACAGGCACTTTAGACATAAAAACCAACAAAGACAGACACTTCAGACATACAAACCAACAAAGACAAACACTTCAGACATACAAACAGAGAAAAACAGGCACTTTAGACACACAAACCAACAAAAACAGACACTTCAGACATGCAAAGCAACAAAGACAAACACTTCAGACATACAAACAGAGAAAGACAAACACTTTAGACATGCAAACCAACAAAGACAAACACTTCAGACATAAAAACAGAGAAAAACAAGCACTTTAGACATACAAACCAACAAAGACAAAAACTTCAGACATACAAATAGAGAAATACAGGCACTTTAGACATACAAACCAACAAAGACAGACACTATAAACATACAAAGCAGCAAAGACAAACACTTCAGACATACAAATAGAGAAAAACAGGCACTTTAGACATACAAACCAACAAAGACAGACACTTCAGACATACAAACCAACAAAGACAAACACTTCAGACATACAAACAGAGAAAGACAGGCACTTTAGACACACAAACCAACAAAAACAGACACTTCAGACACACAAACCAAGAAAGGCAAACACTTCAGACATACAAACATAGAAAGACAGGCACTTTAGACATACAAACCAACAAAGACAGACACTTCAGACCTACAAACCAACAAAGACAAACACTTCAGACATACACACATAGAAAGACAGGCACTTTAGACATAAAAACAGACAAAGACAGACACTTCAGACATACAAACCAACAAAGACAAACACTTCAGACATACAAACAGAGAAAGACAGGCACTTTAGACACACAAACCAACAAAAACAGACACTTCAGACATACAAACCAACAAAGACAAACACTTTAGACATACAAACAGAGAAAGACAAACACTTTAGACATGCAAACCAACAAAGACAAACACTTCAGACATAGAAACAGAGAAAGACAAGCACTTTAGACATACAAACCAACAAAGACGAAAACTTCAGACATACAAACAGAGAAAGACAGGCACTTCAGACATACAAACCAACAAAGACAGACACTAAAAACATACAAACCAGCAAAGACAAACACTTCAGACATGCAAACAGAGAAAAACAGGCACTTTAGACATACAAACCAACTAAGACAGACACTTCAGACATACAAACCAACAAAGACAAACACTTCAGACATACAAACAGAGAAAGACAGGCACTTTAGACACACAAACCAACAAAAACAGACACTTCAGACATACAAACCAAGAAAGACAAACACTTCAGACATACAAACATAGAAAGACAGGCACTTTAGACATACAAACCAACAAAGACAGACACTTCAGACCTACAAACCAACAAAGACAAACACTTCAGACGTACAAACATAGAAAGACAGGCACTTTAGACATACAAACCAACAAAGACAAACACTTCAGACATACAAACAGAGAAAGACAGGCACTTTAGACACACAAACCAACAAAAACAGACACTTCAGACATACAAACCAACAAAGACAAACACTTCAGACATACAAACAGAGAAAGACAGGCACTTTAGACATACAAACCAACAAAAACAGACACTTCAGACATGCAAACCAACAAAGACAAACACTTCAGACATAGAAACAGAGAAAGACAAGCGCTTTAGACATACAAACCAACAAAGACAAAAACTTCAGACATACAAACAGAGAAAGACAGGCACTTTAGGCATACAAACCAACAAAGACAGACACTACAAACATACAAACCAGCAAAGACAAACACTTCAGACATACTAACAGAGAAAGACAGGCACTTTAGGCATACAAACCAACAAAGACAAACATTTCAGACATACAACCCAACAAAGACAAACACTTCAGACATACAAACAGAGAAACACAGGCACTTTAGACATACAAAGCAACAAAGACAAACACTTCAGACATACAGCCCAACAAAGACAAACACTTCAGACAAACAAACAGAGAAACACAGGCACTTCAGACATACAAACCAACAAAGACAAACACTTCAGACATACAAATGGAGAAAGACAGGCACTTTAGACATACCAACCAACAAAGACATACACTTCAGACATACAAACCAACAAAGACAAACACTTCAGACATACAAATGGAGAAAGACAGGCACTTTAGACATACAAACCAACAAAGACATACACTTCAGACATACAAACCAACAAAGACAAACACTTCAGACATACAAACAGAGAAAGACAGGCACTTTAGACATACAAACCAACAAAGGCAGACACTTCAGACATACAAACCAACAAAGACAAACACTTCAGACATACAAATGGAGAAAGACAGGCACTTTAGACATACAAACCAACAAAGACATACACTTCAGACATACAAACCAACAAAGACAAACACTTCAGACATACAAATGGAGAAAGACAGGCACTTTAGACATACAAACAAACAAAGAGATTCACTTCAGACATACAAACCAACAAAGACAAACACTTCAGACATACAAATGGAGAAAGACAGGCACTTTAGACATACAAACCAACAAAGACATACACTTCAGACATACAAACCAACAAAGACAAACACTTCAGACATACAAACAGAGAAAGACAGGCACTTTAGACATACAAACCAACAAAGGCAGACACTTCAGACATACAAACCAACAAAGACAAACACTTCAGACATACAAATGGAGAAAGACAGGCACTTTAGACATACAAACCAACAAAGACATACACTTCAGACATACAAACCAACAAAGACATACACTTCAGACATACAAACCAACAAAGACAAACACTTCAGACATACAAACAGAGAAAGACAGGCACTTTAGACATACAAACCAACAAAGGCAGACACTTCAGACATACAAACCAACAAAGACAAACACTTCAGACATACAAATGGAGAAAGACAGGCACTTTAGACATACAAACCAACAAAGACATACACTTCAGACATACAAACCAACAAAGACAAACACTTCAGACATACAAATGGAGAAAGACAGGCACTTTAGACATACAAACAAACAAAGAGATTCACTTCAGACATACAAACCAACAAAGACAAACACTTCAGACATACAAACAGAGAAAGACAAACACTTCAGACATACAAACCAACAAAGACAAAAACTTCAGACATACAAACAGAGAAAGATAAGCACATTAGACATTAGACATACAAACCAACAAAGACAGACACTTCAGACATGCAAACCAACAAAGACAAACACTTCAGACATACAAACAGAGAAAGACAGGCACTTTAGACATACAAACCAACAAAGACAGACACTTCAAACATACAAACCAACAAAGACAAACGCTTCAGACATACAAACTGAAAGACAGGCACTTTAGACATACAAACCAACAAAGACAAACACTTCAGACATACAAACAGAGAAAGACAGGCACTTTTGACATACAAACCAACAAAGGCAGACACTTCAGACATACAAACAAACAAAGCCAAACACTTCAGACATACAAACAGAGAAAGACATGCACTTTAGACATACAAACCACCAAAGACAGACAGTGGGATATGCAAACACCCACCCAGACACACAAGCAAAAAGAGTGAGAGTCACATACAAACACATAGATTCAAACATGCAAACCGAGAAAGACAAACACTTCAGATATACAAACCATCAAAGACAAACACTGGGACTTGCAAACACCAACCCTGACAAACAGACAAATAGAGTGAGAGACACATACAAATACATAGATTCAGACATACAAACCGAGAGAGACAGGCAGTCGGACAAGCAAACACATGCCCAAACACACAAGCAAAAAGAGTGAGAGACACATACATATATAAAGATTCAGACATACAAACCGAGAAAGACAGACACTGGGATAAGCAAACATCCACCCAGACACACACAGGCAAAGAGAGTGAGAAACAGATACAAATACATAGATTCAGACATACAAACCGAGAAAGACAGGCACTGGGATAAGCAAACACCTGCCCGCACACACTGGCAAAGAGATTCAGAAACACATACAAATACGTAGATTCAGACACACAAACCGAGAAAGACATGCACTGGAATGCACATGCAACTGCAAAAAGTTATTTTCTTTGAAATGCTAGACTTGGAATACTTTTATTGTGGTTTACATACAAAAAAGTTAGGTTTATCCACGTCTAAGTTAGGTTAGGTCATCATGAGCGCAAATTCCACATTATTGCACAGAAATACCAAAACCATAGGTTAGGTTAGGTTAGCCTATGTACGCGTGCGTACGTAGGCTAACCTAATCTAACCTAACCTAACTTAAACCGCAATAAAAAACCGCAATCCGATCAATCCATGTTTTTTAAAAACCAAATATAGCCACTTAATGTTCATCAAAATTTTTGTTAGCCACGCCTACAGGCCACAGTTGGCAACGGATCCGGGTGAATGAGGACTCATTCGAAGCGGAATTCGACCTGTTAGGGCCTTTTGATATTTTCAGACCGAAAAAAATATCCCCCGAATATACATTTACGAAAAACCTCGTTTTTCCAATAAGAGCCCATGTTAGACGAATGCCGCCAAGAGCTTGCATCGGCATTTGTCTCGGAACTACGTCATTCACTGATGAATGTCAAGAGATTTTAATTACTTAAGTCGATAAAACCTTACGTCTCGTCTGATAAAAATTAAAAAAGGTTTTAATAGTATAAAAATAAAGCATTTTAGGATTGTTGCTTAGTTTTTTTTTCGTTTACAGGTAAGTCTCCACTGCTTTGATAACATGCCGTATACCCGCATGCTCGAAGAAAAGTTGAAAAAAGAAAATCTTACTGTGCATTTGATTTGAGCATTCAGGAATTAAAAGCCTTAACACAAGAATCTTCAAAAGCGGGGGGTTTGGGGGCGGCAGCCCCCCAACTTTAACTCCCGATACAATCAGCTAACAGTTAGTCAAGCAATAATAAGTAATAAACTGTACAAAAACGTGCAGAAATTTTTTTGAAAAAAACTTCGTTTTCTAAAGAGTTAAAGAGGCTGAGTCACAAGTTCGAACCTTAAAACGTACAGGGATTAGGAGGTACTGTTGGGGGCTGCCTCCCCCCAAACCCCCACTTCCGTATATGAAAGGGGCTGTGCCCTCCTCAACGCCTCGCTCTTTATGCTAAAGTTTGACTTTCTCACAACTCTTTTTTTAAACAATAAATACTTTAGCGTAAAGAGCGAGGCGTTGAGGAGGGCAAAGCTCCTTTCATATACGGAAGCGCGAGTTTGGGGGGCGGCAGCCCCCCAACTGTACCTCCTAATCCCTGTACGTCTTAAGGTTCGAACTTGTGACTCAGCCTCTTTAACTCTTTAGAAAACGTAGTTTTTTCAAATAATCTTAAAAAGACATTGCATGTACTTAAAACAAAAGAAATTCGACAATGATGTTTTTGGAATATGAAATGAAAATGGTATTTGTAAATTGTCTACTAACTTTCAAACTTTTGGTTTTCTTTTTTAAGGTTTTTGAATTGCTGTAATCCCTTGTTAAAATATATACAAATGTTTTTTCAATTACCAGTTTTTTGCTCTTTAAGCAATTTAATGTCTTTTCATACTACTGTCTTATTAGAGCTATTTGATTATTGAAGCAAGACCTATTCCTAACACCGATTTTCTATTAAGCTTCAAACTTTTGATTTTCTTTTTAAGGTTTTTGAACTATTGTAATTCCTTGTTAAAATATATACAAATATTTTTCCAATTCCCAGTCTTTTACTTTTTACGCAATTTAATGTCTTTTCATACCGCAGTCTTTTCAAAGATATTTGATTTTTCGAAGCAATGCCGATTTATTTTTTCCAAAAATTAAGGCTCTTAACGAATTTTCTTAAACTTGAATCAATGCCGATCTAAATCGTTTTTTAGGCCAGAATATATCAGGATGCCAATTTTCCCCATAAATTATGGAGCCGTTTTAGAGACAAAATACACACATACATACACAATTATTGCTCACTTATAAAGATTAAATAAAAAACAAGTTTTTTTTAACTGAAAGTAAGGAGTGACATTAAAGCTTAAAACGAACAGAAATTATTCCGTATATGAAAGGGGCTGTCCCCTCCTCAACGCCTCGCTCTTTACGCTAAAGTTTGTCATTGTTTAAAAAAAAGAGTTGCATTAGCGTAAAGAGCGAGGCGTTGAGAAGGGGACAGCCCCTTTCATGTACGGAATAATTTCTGTTCGTTTTAAGTTTTCGTATATCTATAATTCGTATATTTTTATTACGTATATTAGGGGGTCGCCCCCCTAGTCAATACCTAGCTCTTTACGCTAAAGTTCGAATTTTGTTTTAATTCTTTAAAAATGACCCCTTAATTACAAAGGCCGTTAATTACAGTGCTTCCATTCGACTAATAAAGTATTTAAGTGCGAAAGAAAGAGTAGAATTATAGTAGGACACAATCTGAAAGTAAGTATGTTATCGTGCTTACTATTTGAACAGGAATGTTAACAAAATTGATTGCTGCGCCATATTACCAGTGTTTCCACTTCAAATTTTTTCAATCCCTAAAAGGCTGGTGGTAAATCCTTAAGAATCCTTATTTCCAATGCCAAAATCCCTAAAAGTTTTCCCATTTTCTGACTACTTTCCAAGTTACAAGTAAAGACTTATTAGGCTGACTTTTAATAGCATTTGTTCAAGACGACTTATTTTGCAATTCAAGACCTTTTACGTGTACCAGAATATCTTCTTTCGACGTTTAAGACAATGCTTTGTATTTGTTGACTAGTTAAGTTCGGTTTTGATTTATAGATTCCGGGTCCAGATCTTAGAATCTGGACCATATGAATATGTATTATTTATTTGTTTTTCTTTGCCATTATTTTTTCCATCTCTATTACTACTTTTGCAACACCCTCGTGTTTATTTGAATTGGTACGAAGTATTGGCATGAATGATATCCAACCGGTCGCTTTTTCATGCATTATTTTTGTTTTGACTTTTCCATATTGTTTTGTTAATTTAAAGCAGAGTATAGTAGCGAAAATGAATCACTTAAAGTTTGATTTTAGGACAGCGCCTGCATTTTGATCTTTTGAATTATTCGATTTAACTAGTGTAGACTACTACCTGTCTCCCAGTTTCCAGAAAATGCCGAATGTAGACGTACTTTAATTTGTATTCACAAAAATTTAATGAGAATTACCAAATAGTGAGATTTAAGAGAAAACACCAAATACTAAGATTAATATCCCGAGTCGCGTTGTCGTCACCATTCCCATCGTCTTTCCCAGTGCATAAAAAAGCGACGCAGTCGCATCGGATTTCACGGAATTCATTTTTTTTTCTTTAAACTCTCGGTGAAGGTAGGGGGGCCTTTACGCTTCATCCCATACTTGACAGAAGTCGTCACAGACAAATTTACGTTTTTGAGCCCATTCCTCTTTTCATTTTTTACTGTTTTCAGAACGCTGAAAAGTCTTTCCACAGCGGCATTTGAGCCGGGAAGTCCAAAAATAAACCAAATGGCACGAAGAACGCTAGTGAACTTTAGCACTCCGCTTGGCACCTTGATGGATGCCACCCAGTTCCAAAAATCAAACCTTCAGTCCTTTCCCGTTGGTTATTTTGTTTCAAATTTCGTGGGTCTATCCAAGTCCGACTAAAACAAGAACGTTTGTCAATCGCATTTGCCGAAATCCCGCCGCTATATCCAAAATTCCTATTTCCATAACAAAAATCCATAAGCTCGGCAAGGAAAAAAGTCGAAAATCCAAATTTGAAGTAGAAATAAAGTGCTAAAGTAGGTTTAAGAATGTTAGAGGAGAAACATTCAAAATAAAGTAGTCTACTCTAGAATATAGTAGAAATGGAAGCACTGGTTAATTAGAATAAATAGCTTTTATGAAAGTACAAAAAAAAACTTTAGCGTAAAGAGCGAGGTATTGATTAGGGGCGAACCCAATCATATACGTAATAATTCCTGTTTGTTTTAAGTTTTGATGTTGCTCCTTACTCTCAGTTGAAAAACTTTTTTTATTTCATTGATTTCATTGTTCCGAATAGAAGTGAGTAGTAATAGTGTATAAGGTCCGAGCAGTGCTTGCGTAATTTGTCTTACCTCTCGCCTGAGGCATGAATATACAGTGTAGTCTAACCGGTACATTGGCTTACCACGGGTCAGTCACCTATTACTACGAACGGTACTTGCCTTAGCAGACGGGTTTTCTGTAAAGCATTAATAGATACAAAACGTGACTGCGTAATTTGTCTTACCTCTCGCCTGAGGCATGAATATACAGTGTAGTCTAACCGGTACATTGGCTTACCACGGGTCAGTCACCTATTACTATGTTTCTAAGGTATGCAATCAGACTGGTTTCGTTTCATGGGTTCATTAATAGAACGACTAATGTTTTTGAAAAGGGTAATTACTTCTAACTTCAATAACCAAATTGAACTTCCGATGGTTAAGAAAGCGTAACGGGTAATTAAAGTATGAGGAATGGGATGCTATAATTAGAATGGTTTTAAGTTGAAAATTGTGACGTAAAAATAACTATATTTGCGAATTTTTTACGAAAAGGTATTTGCGTGAAGGTATTGCGTTGGTTAAGAAAGCGTAACGGGTAATTAAAGTATGAGGAATGGGATGCTATAATTAGAATGGTTTTAAGTTGAAAATTGTGACGTAAAAATAACTCTATTTGCGAATTTTTTTTTGCGAAAAGGTATTTGCGTAAAGGTATTGCGTTGGTTAAGAATGCCTCACGGGTAATTAAAGAATGAGGAATGGGATGCTTGCATCAACAATACAAAGAATATGCTCAGACACTTAATAGATTTGACGCCTACAAGAGACATTTGTAAAAAGTATTCAATAGCTTAATTGAAAAGTAACGATAGAATGACATTGTGACTTGACCTAGCTTTACCTCTCCGATGTGGTCTGTATAATACACAAGTAATGATTGAAAAGTATTGTCAATTTAAAAAGAAATGGCTGAAAAGTGTTTTGAGGGAGATGGGTTGCATGGAGGGTTGAGTTGCACGAGGGTTCAGTTAAAGGGGGTACAGTTACACGGGGGTTTAGTTAAATTGGGTTGAGTTGCACGAAGGTTCAGTAGCACGAGAGTTCAGTAGCACGGGGGTTCACTTGTACAGGGTTTCGGTTATACAGGGGTTCAGTCACATGGAGGGTTCAGTTGCATGAGGGTTCAGTTAAAGGGGGTATAGTTACACAGGGGTTTAGTTAAATTGGATCAAGTTGCACGAGGGTTCAGTAGCACGAGGGTTCAGTAACATGGGGATTCAGTTGTACAGGGTTTCGGCTATACAGGGATTCAGTTACATGGAGGGTTCAGTTGCACGGGGGGATATCTGCTATAAAAAAACACTTCATTTTAAACAAATTGTAGGTACAAAAAGATTTATAGGCCCTTAATTTATGTATCTGACTATCTCGTAATGGCTACGAACTGCTAAGAATCTTGATATCTGCTATAAAAAACACTTCATTCTAAACAAATTGTAGGTACAAAAAGATTTATAGGCCCTTAATTTAGGTATCTGACTATCTCGTAATGGCTACGAACTGCTAAGAATCTTGATATCTGCTATAAAAAAACACTTCATTCTAAACAAATTGTAGGTACAAAAAGATTTATAGGCCCTTAATTTAGGTATCTGACTATCTCGTAATGGCTACGAACTGCTAAGAATCTTGATATCTGCTATAAAAAAAAACACTTCATTCTAAACAAATTGTAAATACAAAAAGATTTATAGTCCCTTAATTTAGGGGTCTGGCTATCTCATAATAGCTAAGAACTGCTAAGAATCTTGATATCTGCTATAAAAAAACACTTCATTCTAAACAAATTGTAGGTACAAAAAGGTTTATAGGCCCTTAATTTAGGTATCTGACTATCTCGTAATGGCTACGAACTGCTAAGAATCTTGATATCTGCTATAAAAAACACTTCATTCTAAACAAATTGTAGGTACAAAATGATTTATAGGTCCTTAATTTAGGTATCTGACTATCTCGTAATGGCTACGAACTGCTAAGAATCTTGATATCTGCTATAAAAAACACTTCATTCTAAACAAATTGTAAATACAAAAAGATTTATAGGCCCTTAATTTAGGGGTCTGGCTATCTCATAATAGCTAAGAACTGCTAAGAATCTTGATATCTGCTATAAAAAACACTTAATTCTAAACAAATTGTAGGTACAAAAAGATTTATAGGCCCTTAATTTAGGTATCTGACTATCTCGTAATGGCTACGAACTGCTAAGAATCTTGATATCTGCTATAAAAAACACTTCATTCTAAACAAATTGTAGGTACAAAAAGATTTATAGGCCCTTAATTTAGGTATCTGACTATCTCGTAATGGCGACGAACTGCTAAGAATCTTGATATCTGCTATAAAAAACACTTCGTTCTAAACAAATTGTAGGTACAAAAAGATTTATAGGCCCTTAATTTAGGTATCTGACTATCTCGTAATGGCTACGAACTGCTAAGAATCTTGATATCTGCTATAAAAAACATTTTATTCTAAAAAAATTGTAGGTACAAAAAGATTTATAGGCCCTTAATTTAGGTATCTGACTATCTCGTAATGGCTACGAACTGCTAAGAATCTTGATATCTGCTATAAAAAACACTTCATTCTAAACAAATTGTAGGTACAAAAAGATTTATAGGCCCTTAATTTAGGGGTCTGGCTATCTCATAATAGCTAAGAACTGCTAAGAATCTTGATATCTGCTATAAAAAACACTTCATTCTAAACAAATTGTAGGTACAAAAAGATTTATAGGCCCTTAATTTAGGTGTCTGACTATCTCGTAATGGCTACGAACTGCTAAGAATCTTGATATCTGCTATAAAAAACACTTCATTCTAAACAAATTGTAGGCAAAAAAGTATTTATAGGCCCTTAATTTAGGTATCTGACTATCTCGTAATGGCTACGAACTGCTAAGAATCTTGATATCTGCTATAAAAAACACTTCATTCTAAACAAATTGTAAATACAAAAAGATTTATAGGCCCTTAATTTAGGGGTCTGGCTATCTCATAATAGCTAAGAACTGCTAAGAATCTTGATATCTGCTATAAAAAACACTTCATTCTAAACAAATTGTAGGTACAAAAAGATTTATAGGCCCTTAATTTAGGTGTCTGACTATCTCGTAATGCCTACAAACTGCTAAGAATCTTGATATCTGCTATAAAAAACACTTCATTCTAAACAAATTGTAGGTACAATAAGATTTATAGGCCCTTAATTTAGGTATCTGACTATCTCGTAATGGCTACGAACTGCTAAGAATCTTGATATCTGCTATAAAAAACACTTCATTCTAAACAAATTGTAGGTACAAAAAGATTTATAGGCCCTTAATTTAGATATCTGACTATCTCGTAATAGCTACGAACTGCTAAGAATCTTGATATGTGCTATAAAAAACACTTCAATCTAAACAAATTGTAGGTACAAAAGGATTTATAGGCCCTTAATTTAGGTATCTGACTATCTCGTAATGGCTACGAACTGCTAAGAATCTTGATATCTGCTATAAAAAACACTTCATTCTAAACAAATTGTAGGTACAAAAAGATTTATAGGCCCTTAATTTAGGTATCTGACTATCTCGTAATGGCTACGAACTGCTAAAAATCTTGATATCTGCTATAAAAAACACTTTATTCTAAACAAATTGTAGGTACAAAAAGATTTATAGGCCCTTAATTTAGGTATCTGACTATCTCATAATGGCTACGAACTGCTAAGAATCTTGATATCTGCTATAGAAAACACTTCATTCTAAACAAATTGTAGGTACAAAAAGATTTATAGGCCCTTAATTTAGGTATCTGACTATCTCGTAATGGCTACGAACTGCTAAGAATCTTGATATCTGCTATAAAAAACACTTCATTCTAAACAAATTGTAGGTACAAAAAGATTTATAGGCCCTTAATTTAGGTGTCTGACTATCTCGTAATGCCTACAAACTGCTAAGAATCTTGATATCTGCTATAAAAAACACTTCATTCTAACAAATTGTAGGTACAAAAAGATTTATAGGCCCTTAATTTAGGTATCTGACTATCTCGTAATGGCTACGAACTGCTAAGAATCTTGATATCTGCTATAAAAAACACTTCATTCTAAACAAATTGTAAATACAAAAAGATTTATAGGTTCTTAATTTAAGGGTCTGGCTATCTCATAATAGCTAAGAACTGCTAAGAATCTTGATATCTGCTATAAAAAACACTTAATTCTAAACAAATTGTAGGTACAAAAAGATTTATAGGCCCTTAATTTAGGTATTTGACTATCTCGTAATGGCTACGAACTGCTAAGAATCTTGATATCTGCTATAAAAAACACTTCATTCTAAACAAATTGTAGGTACAAAAAGATTTATAGGCCCTTAATTTAGGTATCTGACTATCTCGTAATGGCGACGAACTGCTAAGAATCTTGATATCTGCTATAAAAAACACTTCGTTCTAAACAAATTGTAGGTACAAAAAGATTTATAGGCCCTTAATTTAGGTATCTGACTATCTCGTAATGGCTACGAACTGCTAAGAATCTTGATATCTGCTATAAAAAACACTTCATTCTAAACAAATTGTAGGTACAAAAAGATTTATAGGCCCTTAATTTAGGTATCTGACTATCTCGTAATGGCTACGAACTGCTAAGAATCTTGATATCTGCTATAAAAAACACTTCATTCTAAACAAATTGTAGGTGCAAAAAGATTTATAGGCCCTTAATTTAGGTATCTGACTATCTCGTAATGGCTACGAACTGCTAAGAATCTTGATATCTGCTATAAAAACACTTCATTCTAAACAAATTGTAGGTACAAAAAGATTTATAGGCCCTTAATTTAGGTATCTGACTATCTCGTAATGGCTACGAACTGCTAAGAATCTTGATATGTGCTATAAAAAACACTTCATTCTAAACAAATTGTAGGTACAAAAGGATTTATATGCCCTTAATTTAGGTATCTGACTATCTCGTAATGGCTACGAACTGCTAAGAATCTTGATATCTGCTATAAAAACACTTCATTCTAAACAAATTGTAGGTACAAAATGATTTATAGGCCCTTAAAATACTTCCAAATTTTTCATAGAAGATAGAAAAGTTCAAGTTCTCTTCTTAATTTTACCAACGAACACAATTCAATTCTAATTTCTCAAGAGAAAATAAAAAGCTTCCACTTCAGTTTTAAGTTCACCATGACATAAAAAATTTAAAGTTCAGTTCTAAATTTTTACATAGAAGATAGGAAAAGTTATACTATGATTTTGATTATTTCCTATGAAGATTAAAAGTTTCACTTCAATTTTTAATTTTTTCTCAAAGAAGTGAAGAAAAGTTCAACTTCGATTCTGAATTTTCTCAATGAAAATGAAATAAGTTATTGATCATTTCTATTTTCCCAAAATAATATAAAAATTTTCCACTTCAGTTCAGACAAAAGTTATACTATGATTGTGATTATTTTCCATGAAGATAAAAAGTTTCATTTTAATTCTAAATTTTCTTAAATTCAATTCCGACCTTTCTCAAAGAGATGAAAAAATTTAAAGTTCTGTTCCAAATATTTTCCCAGAAAAGAAAAGTTCAACTTCGATTCTGAATTTTCTCAATGAAAATGAAATAAGTTATTGATCAATTCTATTTTCATAAAATAATATAAAATTTTCCACTTCAATTCAGATTTTTCTCAAAGAGATGACAAAATTTAAAATATTGTTCCAAATTTTTCATAGAAGATAGAAAAAGTTATACTTTGATATAATTCTAAATTTCTTAAATTCAATTCCGACCTTTCTCAAAGAGATGAAAAAATTTAAAGTTCTGTTCCAAATATTTTCCCGGAAAAGAAAAGTTCAACTTCGATTCTGAATTTTCTCAATGAAAATGAAATAAGTTATTGATCAATTCTATTTCCCTAAAATAATATAAAATTTTCCACTTCAATTCAGATTTTTCTCAAAGAGATGACAAAATTTAAAATATTGTTCCAAATTTTTCATAGAAGATAGAAAAAGTTATACTTTGATATAATTCTAAATTTTCTTAAATTCAATTCTGACCTTTCTCAAAGAGATGAAAAAATTTAAAGTTCTGTTCCAAATATTTTCCCGGAAAAGTAAAGTTCAACTTCGATTCTGAATTTTCTCAATGAAAATGAAATAAGTTATTGATCAATTCTATTTTCCTAAAATAATATGAAATTTTCCACTTCAATTCAGAGTTTTCTCAAAGAGATGAAAAAATTTAAAGTTCTGTTCCAAATATTTTCCCGGAAGAAGAAAAGTTCAACTTCGATTCTGAATTTTCTTAATGAAAGTGAAATAAGTTATTGATCAATTCTATTTTCCCAAAATAATATCAAAATTTTCCACTTCAGTTCAGATTTTTCTCAAAGAGATGAAAAAATTTAAAATACTTCCAAATTTTTCATAGAAGATAGAAAAGTTCAAGTTCTCTTCTGAATTTTACCAACGAACACAATTCAATTCTAATTTCTCAAGAGAAAATAAAAAGCTTCCACTTCAGTTTTAAGTTCACCATGACATAAAAAATTTAAAGTTCAGTTCTAAATTTTTACATAGAAAATTCTATTTTCATAAAATAATATAAAATTTTCCACTACAATTCAGATTTTTCTCAAAGAGATGACAAAATTTAAAATATTGTTCCAAATTTTTCATAGAAGATAGAAAAAGTTATACTTTGATACAATTCTAAATTTTCTTAAATTCAATTCCGACCTTTCTCAAAGAGATGAAAAAATTTAAAGTTCTGTTCCAAATATTTTCCCGGAAAAGAAAAGTTCAACTTCGATTCTGAATTTTCTCAATGAAAATGAAATAAGTTATTGATCAATTCTATTTTCCTAAAATAATATAAAATTTTCCACTTCAATTCAGATTTTTCTCAAAGAGATTAAAAAATTTAAAGTTCTGTGCCAAATATTTCCCCGGAAGAAGAAAAGTTCAACTTCGATTCTGAATTTTCTTAATGAAAATGAAATAAGTTATTGAGCAATTCTATTTTCCCAAAATAATATCAAAATTTTCCACTTCAGTTCAGATTTTTTTCAAAGAGATGAAAAAATTTAAAATACTTCCAAATTTTTCATAGAAGATAGAAAAGTTCAAGTTCTCTTCTGAATTTTACCAACGAACACAATTCAATTCTAATTTCTCAAGAGAAAATAAAAAGCTTCCACTTCAGTTTTAAGTTCACCATGACATAAAAAATTTAAAGTTCAGATCTAAATTTTTACATAGAAGATAGGAAAAGTTATACTATGATTTTGATTATTTCCTATGAAAATTAAAAGTTTCACTTCAATTTTTAATTTTTCTCAAAGAAGTGAAGAAAAGTTCAACTTCGATTCTGAATTTTCTCAATGAAAATGAAATAAGTTATTGATCATTTCTATTTTCCCAAAATAATATAAAAATTTTCCACTTCAGTTCAGACAAAAGTTATACTATGATTGTGATTATTTTCCATGAAGATAAAAAATTTCATTTTAATTCTAAATTTTCTTAAATTCGATTCCGACCTTTCTCAAAGAGATGAAAAAATTTAAAGTTCTGTTCCAAATATTTTCCCGGAAAAGAAAAGTTCAACTTCGATTCTGAATTTTCTCAATGAAAATGAAATAAGTTATTGATCAATTCTATTTTCATAAAATAATATAAAATTTTCCACTTCAATTCAGATTTTTCTCAAAGAGATGACAAAATTTAAAATATTGTTCCATATTTTTCATAGAAGATAGAAAAAGTTATACTTTGATTGTGATTAGCTCAGTTGGTTAGAGCGTCATGCTAATAACGCGAAGGTCGAGGGTTCGATCCCCTCACGAGCCATAGTTTTGACCTTCGTATGGTAACTCCATAAGCTATTTTAGGGATATATTTTATATCAACATGCAAAGTCGACGTAGCTTTATTTCATTTTTTAAGGTTCATTTAGACGAGGTTACGTGCGCGCAATCACAATCAAAGTATAACTTTTTCTATCTTTTATGAAAAATTTGGAACATTATTTTAAATTTTGTCATCTCTTTGAGAAAAATCTGAATTGTAGTGGAAAATTTTATATTATTTTATGAAAATAGAATTGATCAATAACTTATTTCATTTTCATTGAGAAAATTCAGAATCGAAGTTGAACTTTTCTTTTCCGGGAAAATATTTGGAACAGAACTTTAAATTTTTTCATCTCTTTGAGAAAGGTCGGAATTGAATTTAAGAATATTTAGAATTAAAATGAAACTTTTTATCTTCATGGAAAATAATCACAATCATAGTATAACTTTTGTCTGAAGAGAAGTGGAAAATTTTTATATTATTTTGGGAAAATAGAAATGATCAATAACTTATTTCATTTTCATTGAAAAAATTCAGAATCGAAGTTGAACTTTTCTTCACTTCTTTGAGAAAAAATTAAAAATTGAAGTGAAACTTTTAATCTTCATAGGAAATAATCAAAATCATAGTATAACTTTTCCTATCTTCTATGTAAAAATTTAAAACTGAACTTTATATTTTTTATGTCATGGTGAACTTAAAACTGAAGTGGAAGCTTTTTATTTTCTCTTGAGAAATTAGAATTGAATTGCGTTCGTTGGTAAAATTCAGAAGAGAACTTGAACTTTTCTATCTTCTATGAAAAATTTGGAAGTATTTTAAGGGCCTATAAATCTTTTTGTACCTACCATTTGTTTAGAGTGAAGTGTTTTTTATAGCAGATATCAAGATTCTTAGCAGTTCGTAGCCATTACGAGATAGTCAGATACCTAAATTAAGGACCTATAAATCCTTTTGTACCTACAATTTGTTTAGAATGAAGTGTTTTTTATAGCACATATCAAGATTCTTAGCAGTTCGTAGCCATTACGAGATAGTCAGATACCTAAATTAAGGGCCTATAAATCTTTTTGTACCTACAATTTGTTTAGAATGAAGTGTTTTTTATAGCAGATATCAAGATTCTTAGCAGTTCGTAGCCATTACGAGATAGTCAGATACCTAAATTAAGGGCCTATAAATCTTTTTGTACCTACAATTTGTTTAGAATGAAGTGTTTTTTATAGCAGATATCAAGATTCTTAGCAGTTTGTAGGCATTACGAGATAGTCAGACACCTAAATTAAGGGCCTATAAATCTTTTTGTACCTACAATTTGTTTAGAATGAAGTGTTTTTAATAGCAGATATCAAGATTCTTAGCAGTTCGTAGCCATTACGAGATAGTCAGATACCTAAATTAAGGGCCTATAAATCTTTTTGTACCTACAATTTGTTTAGAATGAAGTGTTTTTTATAGCAGATATCAATATTCTTAGCAGTTCGTAGCCATTACGAGATAGTCAGATACCTAAATTAAGGGCCTATAAATCTTTTTGTACCTACAATTTGTTTAGAATGAAGTGTTTTTTATAGCAGATATCAAGATTTTTAGCAGTTCGTAGCCATTACGAGATAGTCAGATACCTAAATTAAGGGCCTATAAATCTTTTTGTACCTACAATTTGTTTAGAATGAAGTGTTTTTTATAGCAGATATCAAGATTCTTAGCAGTTCGTAGCCATTACGAGATAGTCAGATACCTTAATTAAGGGCCTATAAATCCTTTTGTACCTACAATTTGTTTAGAATGAAGTGTTTTTATAGCACATATCAAGATTCTTAGCAGTTCGTAGCCATTACGAGATAGTCAGATATCTAAATTAAGGGCCTATAAATATTTTTGTACCTACAATTTGTTTAGAATCAAGTGTTTTTTATAGCAGATATCAAGATTCTTAGCAGTTCGTAGCCATTACGAGATAGTCAGATACCTAAATTAAGGGCCTATAAATCTTTTTGTACCTACAATTTGTTTAGAATGAAGTGTTTTTTTATAGCAGATATCAAGATTCTTAGCAGTTCGTAGCCATTACGAGATAGTCAGATACCTAAATTGAGGGCCTATAAATCTTATTGTACCTACAATTTGTTTAGAATGAAGTGTTTTTTATAGCAGATATCAAGATTCTTAGCAGTTCTTAGCTATTATGAGATAGCCAGACCCCTAAATTAAGGGCCTATAAATCTTTTTGTACCTACAATTTGTTTAGAATGAAGTGTTTTTAATAGCAGATATCAAGATTCTTAGCAGTTCTTAGCTATTATGAGATAGCCAGACCCCTAAATTAAGGGCCTATAAATCTTTTTGTACCTACAATTTGTTTAGAATGAAGTGTTTTTTATAGCAGATATCAAGATTCTTAGCAGTTCGTAGCCATTACGAGATAGTCAGATACCTAAATTAAGGGCCTATAAATCCTTTTGTACCTACAATTTGTTTAGAATGAAGTGTTTTTTATAGCAACTATCATGATTCTTAGCAGTTCGTAGCAATTACGAGATAGTCAGATACCTAAATTAAGGGCCTATAAATCTTTTTGTACCTACAATTTGTTTAGAATGAATGTTTTTTATAGCAGATATCAAGATTCTTAGCAGTTCGTAGACATTACGAGATAGTCAGATACCTAAATTAAGGGCCTATAAATCTTTTTGTACCTACAATTTGTTTACAATGAAGTGTTTTTTATAGCAGATATCAAGATTCTTAGCAGTTCGTAGCCATTACGAGATAGTCAGATACCTAAATTAAGGGCCTATAAATCTTTTTGTACCTACAATTTGTTTAGAACGAAGTGTTTTTTATAGCAGATATCAAGATTCTTAGCAGTTCGTCGCCATTACGAGATAGTCAGATACCTAAATTAAGGGCCTGTAAATCTTTTTGTACCTACAATTTGCTTAGAATGAAGTGTTTTTTATAGCAGATATCAAGATTCTTAGCAGTTCTTAGCTATTATGAGATAGCCAGACCCCTAAATTAAGGGCCTATAAATCTTTTTGTATTTACAATTTGTTTAGAATGAAGTGTTTTTATAGCAGATATCAAGATTCTTAGCAGTTCGTAGCCATTACGAGATAGTCAGATACCTAAATTAAGGACCTATAAATCTTTTTTACCTACAATTTGTTTAGAATGAAGTGTTTTTTTATAGCAGATATCAAGATTCTTAGCAGTTCGTAGCCATTACGAGATAGTCAGATACCTAAATTAAGGGCCTATAAATCTTTTTGTACCTACAATTTGTTTAGAATGAAGTGTTTTTTATAGCAGATATCAAGGTTCTTAGCAGTTCTTAGCTATTATGAGATAGCCAGACCCCTAAATTAAGGGACTATAAATCTTTTTGTATTTACAATTTGTTTAGAATGAAGTGTTTTTTATAGCAGATATCAAGATTCTTAGCAGTTCGTAGCCATTACGAGATAGTCAGATACCTAAATTAAGGGCCTATAATTCTTTTTGTACCTACAATTTGTTTAGAATGAAGTGTTTTTTATAGCAGATATCAAGATTCTTAGCAGTTCGTAGCCATTACGAGATAGTCAGATACCTAAATTAAGGGCCTATAAATCTTTTTGTACCTACAATTTGTTTAGAATGAAGTGTTTTTTATAGCAGATATCAAGATTTTTAGCAGTTCGTAGCCATTACGAGATAGTCAGATACATAAATTAAGGGCCTATAAATCTTTTTGTACCTACAATTTGTTTAGAATGAAGTGTTTTTTATAGCAGATATCCCCCCGTGCAACTGAACCCTCCATGTAACTGAACCCCTGTATAACCGAAACCCTGTACAACTGAATCCCCATGTTACTGAACCCTCGTGCAACTCGATCCAATTTAACTAAACCCCTGTGTAACTATACCCCCTTTAACTGAACCCTCATGCAACTGAACCCTCCATGTGACTGAATCCCTGTATAACCGAAACCCTGTACAAGTGAACCCCCGTGCTACTGAACTCTCGTGCTACTGAACCCTCGTGCAACTCAACCCAATTTAACTAAACCCCCGTGTAACTGTACCCCCTTTAACTGAACCCTCGTGCAACTCAACCCTCCATGCAACCCATCTCCCTCAAAACACTTTTCAGCCATTTCTTTTTAAATTGACAATACTTTTCAAACGTTACTTGTGTATTATACAGACCACATCGGAGAGGTAAAGCTAGGTCAAGTCACAATGTCATTCTATCGTTACTTTTCAATTAAGCTATTGAATACTTTTTACCAATGTCTCTTGTAGGCGTCAAATCTATTAAGTATCTGAGCATATTCTTTGTATTGTTGATGCAAGCATCCCATTCCTCATTCTTTAATTACCCGTGATGCATTCTTAACCAACGCAATACCTTTACGCAAATACCTTTTCGCAAAAAAAAATTCGCAAATAGAGTTATTTTTACGTCACAATTTTCAACTTAAAACCATTCTAATTATAGCATCCCATTCCTCATACTTTAATTACCCGTTACGCTTTCTTAACCAACGCAATACCTTCACGCAAATACCTTTTCGTAAAAAATTCGCAAATAGAGTTATTTTAATGTCACAATTTTCAGCTTAAAACCATTCTAATTATAGCATCCCATTCCTCATACTTTAATTACCCGTTACGCTTTCTTAACCATCGGAAGTTCAATTTGGTTATTGAACTTAGAAGTAATTACCCTTTTCAAAAACATTAGTCGTTCTATTAATGAACCTATGAAACGAAACCAGTCTGATTGCATACCTTAGAAACATAGTAATAGGTGACTGACCCGTGGTAAGCCAATGTACCGGTTAGACTACACTGTATATTCATGCCTCAGGCGAGAGGTAAGACAAATTACGCAATCACGTTTTGTATCTATTAATGGTTTACAGAAAACCCGTCTGCTAAGGCAAGTACCGTTCGTAGTAATAGGTGACTGACCCGTGATAAGCCAATGTACCGGTTAGACTACACTGTATGTTCATGCCTCAGGCGAGAGGTAAGACAAATTACGCAAGCACTGCTCGGACCTTATACACTATTACTACTGAAGTGGAACCAGGGCCGGCTTCCATACTAGATTTTCAGGACCTAATGTGTGGAACTCTATTCCGGAGAGCATTCGGGCGGCTGAGCACCTGGGGTTATTTAAAAATAAATTGAAAAAATATTTGTTAGGTCAAGGTTCATAGTTTTTTTTTTTTTTTTTTTTTTTTTTTTTTTTTTTTTTTTTTTTTTTTTTTTTTTTTTTTTTTTTTTCTTTATTATTATTATTATTATTTATCTTTATTATTATTAAATGAATTGATGAGAGATTGATTGATTTTTTTTTGTTTTGTAGTGTTTGTATGTAATTTGTGTGTGTTGTTTTTTAACGTATGTACCCGCCCAGTCGCAAGTGCTTTTTGGTATCTTTCTTTGGGCGGGTATTGGCATATTTGTTAAATGTATTTTGATGTTAAATAAAATGAACTGAACTGATTTAATTTCTGATCTTTTTTAAATAATGCTAAGAAATCCGACGCCCCCTTCATAGCAATGTCCCTTCCCCCATGAAAACTTCCTCCATGGGAAGATCCTCCCATGTAACCACCGACCCACTTACCCCCCCACTACCAGAAACAAATCCCCCCTGAAAATGTCTGTATGCTTCCCAATAACCAATACTATATGTACAAATTGGGCAAAGTTCATAATTTGCAGCCCTACCCCCAAGGACTGTGGGGGATTAAGTCATCCTCAAAGACATAGTTACTAGATTTTTTTACTATGCTGAACAAAATGACTATCTCAAAATTTTGATCGGGTGGTTTAGGGGAACAAATGAGGCCTAGTTGCCCTCCATTTGTTTTGGTCACTTAAAAGTGACACTAGAACTTTTAATTTCCGTTCGAATAAGCCCTCGCGCGATATTCTAGAACAACTGGGTTAATACGATGACCCCTGGAAAAAAATAAAAAAAAATGCAACCGTGATCTTTTTTCTGGCAAAAAATACAGAATTTCACATGTTTGCAGATAGGAGCTTGAAACCTCTGCAGTAGGATTCTCTGATATGCTAAATCTGATCGTGTGATTTTTATTAAGGTTCTATGACTGTTAGGGGGTGTTTCCCCTTTTTTTGAAAATCAGGCAAATTTTCTCTGACATAACTCTTGAATGGTAGGACTAAACTTGATGAAACCTATATAATTGAAATCAGCATAAAAATTGGATTCTTTTGATGTATCTATTGGTATCGAAATTCGGTTTTTAAGAGTTTCGGTTACTATTGAGCCGGGTCGCTCCTTACTTACAGTTCCTTACCACGAACTGTTTGATAGTATTTACAATAAAAGAAACAGATTGACCTTTGCCATTTACTTTAACAAAAGTCAAAGTTACTGAACAAGGGTGTGTTAAGTTTTGTTTTTAAAAGGGGGGGGGGGCTCGACAATTTTTTTGAAAACGCATGAACAATTAGTTTATATGTACTTTTGTTTCGTTTATACAAGTCAGGCAAAATTTCGGGATGGGGGAGGGGGGGTCCAAAGCCAGAACCAACCCCACTGGATATGGCCTTGTCACTGAGCGACAAAACTCAAATAAAAGACCATTCAAAAATTTTGACTTTTCATGAGTTCTTCCAGTGACTACTGACAGAGGCGTTGATCCATCATTTTTATCACGGGGGGGGAGCGGTCCATATCCGTATAGTCAAGGGACATGGTCTATATAATAATTGTTTCTTAGAACTATTGGTGGGCAACTTCCCCCCCCCCCCTAAACGACGCCCCTTACTACTGATGCTACCTTTTTGTTGATTCGACTTGTAATAACTAGTCGGTCTTAATTTATAATTAAATAAAAAAAAACAAGTTTTTTCAACTGAAAGTAAGGAACAACATTAAAACTTAAAACGAGCAGAAATTATTACGTATATAAAGAGGGTTGCCCCCTCCTCAAAATATCGGTCTTTACGCTAAATTCTTTTAGTACTTTTAAAAAAGCGACTTATTGCTCTAATTAAACGGTCTTTGTGTTTCAAAGTTGAAACTTCAGCGTATCGTGCGAGGTTTTGAGGAGGGGGCAACCCCCTTTATATACGTCATAATTTCTGTTCGTTTTAAGTTTTAATGTTGCTCGTTACTTTCAGTTGAAAAAATTTGTTTGTTTTTTTATTTAATTTCTGATCGTTTTTTAAATAATGCCAGGAAATCTAGCCCCGCCTCTACGAAGAAACCCCCTCCCCACGGACCTCTAGACAATTCATCCTCTAGACAATTCAATCCCTAGTGCAAATTTACCACGGACAATTGCTTTACCACTGCGCGTAAAATTGAGACGGTAAAGAGAAAGCAAAACATAAAAAAAAATTGTATAAGAATTCTGGCAAAATCACCCGGTCTATAATTTACCCTGACAAGTTCACTTCCTGGAAAGTTTCCTCCCTATGGAGAATTCTCCCGTGAAAATAAAACAGCAGAAAATTTGTCCCCCTCCCACCCGAAACTGTATGCCTACATCTCAATAACAAATACTATGCGCAAACAATGGACAAATTATATAACTAAAAGATCTTTCCCCTGGGACAGTGGGAGGGGGTGGGTGTCATGTTATACCCAAAGGCATAGCTATTGGGCCTTTCAACTACGATGAAAAAAATGGCTATCTCAAAATTTTGATCACGCGATTTTGGAAAAAAGGGGACGGGGGGCCTAGTTGCCCTCCAATTTTTTGGTCATTAAAAGGGCACTAGAACTTTTCATTTCAATTCGAATGAGCCCTCTTTAGATATTCTAGGACCACTGGGGCGATACGATGATCCCTGGAAAAAATAAATACGCATCCATGATGCTTTCTTCTGGCAAAAAATACAAAATTCCACATTTTGCAGATAGGAGCTTGAAACCTACAAAGTAGGGTTTTCTGATACGCTGATTTGATGATGTTATTTCAACTGAGATCACTTGACTTTTAGGGGCTGTTTCCCCCTTTTTTCGAAAATCCGAAAATTTTCTCAGACTCATAACCTGTGATGGGTCAAACTAAACTTAATGAAGTTTATATATTTGAAATCAGCATAAAAAGCCAATTCTTTTGATATATCTATTGGTATCAAAATTCCGTTTTTTAGAGTTTCGGTTACTATTGAGCCGGGTCGCTCCTTACTTACAGTTCGTTACCACGAACTGTTTGATGATTCTCTTTGCGATAAATTATTACAATGGAATTTATAAAAATATTCCCAGTATCTCTGTTTAAGGTGATGACTTTATGTATCTGTATTTTTAATTTACTTTGATTTTTAATTAATATCAATTACTTAATACAACATTCAGCAATTTTTATATAAACTATAATACCAAGCTTACGTCGACAACACTTTTGATAAGGTGATTTAACCTGATCTTGAAAATAAATTAACTGTTATTCATTAAGTTGCACTTTTAACTCAATCTTATCATCATTTTACAATTTGATTGTCTTCAGTCAACCAAAGTACATAAGAAATGAACATCGTACCTTAGTCACTTCTTGCTTGCAAAGCCCTAGATCTGAAATGTTTATGATAACTGAAGTCCCGAGTTTAATAGAACTTTGGAATTTGTTCACATCAACATTTCTAATTCAATGATTAAGCAAAACCTTCTGTCAACAGACATTTTGAGCTTTGCACCCAACTTGTGTATTTTTTGTAAAGATTATTTTTATTTCAATATTGTCACATGATCAGGTTTTTTATGTCATTATAAAATATGGATCATGTTATTTTCACATGATCAGATTTTTAATCATTATGGTCATTCATCACAATTTTATGCTAATTAATATGTTTCATAGAAGAAGTAAATGCTGCATGCTGCTCTCTCGTCTTTAATTAATTTTTAATGAATTTATAATACAGTTATTCTGAAGCTAATTTTGACTTCAACCCTACCAGGTCACAAGCACTCCAATTATTCCTGCCAGAATTTTAATAAACCATGCTTAAGATAAGGGGAATACAGATATATACTTGCAGCCATATCAACCTTGGCGTAAAAATAAGATTAAGGGGACGATGACATTGCTTCCACGATTTTTGTGTTTTCCGAAAAAATGGGTTCCTTGATTTTAAGCTGACTTTTTTTAATCCAGTTCTTATCAAAAGGTACTAAACCATGCATTTTGAATTTACAACTACAGGAAAAAATGCCTTTAAATTTTTAATTGTCATGACCGTTATGCAATGTACCCCGGAGCATTCACAAAGTCGATGCTTCGATGTTCGTTTTTTTTGTGGTAAACTTGAATATCATACGGGAGTACAGATGCAGTGACGGAACATAATGAATAGGCATAGAACACCAGCCTTGGAACTGTGGGTCATATGTAATAGTAATCGCTTCTATTGCCATGTATGCGGGAAGTTAGGTCAATGTTCTGACTCTCTTGAGACTCTCAAAGGTAAAACAAGAATTGTCCTATCCATGGATACCCCAAAGACCATCTTTCCTTAAACTACTTAGAAAAAAAAACACATTTGATTTACGAGGACAAGGGACGTAAAGACACAATTCAACTTAATAATATGAATTACATGATAATATTTAGGTTTCCAGAATGCTGTTATAATGACATTTTAAAAGTAACCTTAAACAATGATTTGAACGAAAACACGACTTATACAGTTTGCATTCTTCCGAGGCACTGAATGATTACCCGTCTTATGATAGTTTCGTATGCATGTTCATCCAGATAATATTATATAATATGCGTGAATAACTTGATCTTGCTTTAACTAGAGTGAAACAAGGTAAACAGTATTTATAACGTATCTAAAGGAGCTATTAAGCTAAAAATAATAATCAAAGCACCTTGGAGATAGCATTACACAATATTTTTGAAATGTTATCATCATAAACCTTAGCCATGTGCCTTGAACCTAATTGTTCAACCTAGACTAGAGTAAAGTGGTGGAAATTGTACTGGAGTTTTATCTCAAAAACTGAAACTGATAGATAGAACAAAAACTATATAAATTTTTGATTCCAGAGCTGTAGAAATGCCTTAGAAAAGCTAATAATTTTCAGCATCGAAAGTTTTTATGAGTTCGTATTATTAATAAGGGGTCCACAGACACTTTCCTGTTTAGTTTTATATCTAGTTAAAAGGTTTTGATAGTCAATTATTTTATTTCTTGAGATTTTAATTTTTATTTTACTTTTTTTCAATTTGTCACCTATATTGGACTTGTGTGTGAAATCTGAAGCAAACTTGATGTCGGGTACTGGGTTAAATTTGAGCTACAAGAATCTCAAGTGGAAAAACCTTCAGAAATAAATAGAAAGGTTTTTAAATGCTGATAAAAAGAAACAAATTTATTGTATTTTCCCCCACAAAAGACTTGGCTTAGAAATTTTTTAAGCTGAACATCTGTTTAATGAAACAAAAAATCTAATGGCCAATAGAGACTTTTAAGAATAGTTTAATGTAGCAGCAGGGGCGGATCCAAGATTTTTTTTTTTTTGGGGGGGGAGGCAAAATAGGTTGATCCGATAAAATTGCGTTAGGAGCAAGTTTAAATAACGCCAACTTGCGTTAATTAAGTAAATTACACTACTTTAGACTACGCCAGGGGGCACGCGTCCCCTCCCCTGGATCCGCCACGGTGTAGCAGCTACCAGTACGTAAATAAACATTCTAAATTTTAAAAAGTTAGATTCACTTACTCTACTAAAATTCAAATCACCATTGCCAAATCACCACTAAAATTAACGTTGGGGTGTCTACAAAGTCTACTTGCGTAATACTGTCATCTAATCATAATCTTAGTTAGATGCCATTAATCCATCTTGCAGTACCCATAAAGGATGTAGCATTTCTTATTTGCTATTGCTAAGAAAAATCTAGGGTTTTGACGGTAGGTGTTACGCAAATAAGATAGTGCGTTTGAAAAGGTATAAGCTTAAATCTTATAGCATACCTAGAGAGTCAACTTTTTCTTCAAATGTAAAAGTATTACCAAAGAATTTTGGCTTTTATAAAGTTTAGCAAAAAGTAAGAAATAGAACAGCAAAAAAACGGGCTAAGCTCGGCCATCCAAGTTCTTAATGTTTTGTTTTTCGTGTGTTCTTTTTATCTGTAGCTTAATTGAATTCTTTTTCTGTATGTTTTACATAAACCTCACTAAAAGTTTACTTACTTGAGGCAAAATAGTTGGTTTTTTGCAGTGAATTCCTCCTACACGTACCATATTTGGAGTAACAGCAGTAATACTGCCAGTTGTATAATGGCTATTCACAATCGCAAAATCAGCATTTAGCACTAACTCAGAAATAGGTGATACTTTGAAAGTTGAAGGGTACAATTCAAGCATTAGCTTCTCCATTTTAGGGTAAAGAAAGTAATTCATATCAACTTCAAAAAGATTAACAAGAATAAAGTTCATTAGTTTCTTATCAAAAGAATAACCAGGCACTAGCTGAAACGCACTATAGTCAATGGGTGAGCCTAAGTGGCGTAGAACCCAGGGGGGTAAGGGCGCTGGGGATAAGTAAATAACTGGTATATTGTTATTTATTGCTATAGGTAGCAAGAACTCATTCAAAAATGAATCTAAAATTAATAAGTCAAATTCTGAGCTAATATTCAGTACTTGTTGGAATCGATTATCTTGGAAAGTTGTTCTTATGATTGTTTCTAAATGGTGAGTTAAAACGTCACTCAATGGTGTTAAGCTAGGAACTTTTTGTTCTCTCACTTTTTGTAGCTTACCAAACCAGTCCTTATCGTCAAATATATTTGCTAGTTCATGATAAGTCATATCTGTTATATTTTCAAATTGTTTCGTTTCATATGGTGATAAAAATGTTATATTATGTCCTCGTTTTCCTAGCTCTTGTAAAATAGAGTCAAAAAAAAATTTATGACTCTTTGTGCTAACTTGGCTTGATGCCAGTATCTTAGCACTGTTTGCGATTTTTGAAACACATAATAAGACTAATAAGTATCGAGAGTTCATGTTTACTCCCCTAATTTCGTAGATTGACTGAAGATGTAGCCATCAATTCTAAGATCTGAGGATTTACTAAAAGATAAGCCTAAAGATTAGCAAATTTTGATTGTTATAATATGTTGCTAGTCCAACTTTATTAAAGTTTAATGCATGTAATGATGATTATCAAAATCTTATCTGTCAGAAACTTCACTTTGAAGTTTTTCTTACGGATATCCAAGAAACTGGCCGGACTTGGACTGCATAGACTAGGAAAGCGAAGCAGATTGAGCAGTCCCCAAAGGATAACTGAAAATTTTGTCTGCTTTGCGTTTTCTCATTTGAAATGGAAAATTTTGAGGTCGATTGTGTCCTGACTTTTATTGGTATTAATTAAAAAAACTTTTTCCACAAAATAAGTTTTTCAAAGAAAAGTAAAGAATTCCATTAAACCAAAATTGAGCAAAAATGAGCAAAAATGAAACACAAAACGAACAGAAATTACAATAAATAACCGAGTCAAACTCAAAACCAGCAGAAATTAACATGAGTTGGGCTCAAAACCCCTATGCCTTCCCAAGGCAAGAACATAATTTGCACTTTACTGAAAAAATATAAATGTTTTTACTTTTATAACTTTGGTCAATCAAATAATAATAAAATTTTGATTACTAAATATCAGAATATGTAGCCTATATTTAACTGACCATGCACATTCGTTTGTATTTTTTTCAGTGAAGTGCAAATTATGTTCTGGCCTTGGGAAGGCATAGGGGTTTTGAGCCCAACTCATGTAATATCTGCTCGTTTTGAGTTTGACTCGGTTATTTATTGTAATTTCTGTTCGTTTTGGGTTTCATTTTTTCTCATTTTTGTTCATTTTTGGTCTGATGGAGTACTTTACTTTTCTTTGAAAAACTTATTTTGTGGAAAACGTTTTTTAATTAATTTCTGTTTGTTTTATATTGGCATAGTCTTTTCAGGGAAAAAGAAAACAATACTTTAAATCTTTTCGTTTTTTTAAGACTTTATAGTTTGGCCTGCTATTTGTATGCTGGAGAAAAATTTTTCAGCAAATTTTTAACAACATATACCTTTTTAAAAATCTGGACACAAATAGTAGTGTTTAATTTAGTTTCATACCTTCTCTAGTTGACCTGAAATGGAAAACTTGATACCATTCGCTAAAAAATCTGTTTACTTTCTTTGATAGCTTGGATACACTTACACTATTTTGATTTGGTTAAATTTTAAGAGCAGAAGTAACCCCAAAAATTTGAACATAATACCCTCAATTGTTCTTTAGATATTGCTGATATGCCTTATTGGGAATTAGCATTAACACAGTGCATCTTGATTTAATCTTAAGGCAGCATTTAGTTTTTAAAAATAATGGGAAAATGAGAGGATGGGCGTGGGAGGAGGATTAGTTGCCCTCCAATCACTTTCGACTATTAAAAAGAGCATCAGCCCTTTCTATTTTCAATCGAATGATCCCTTTTCGCAGTTCCTACGACAACTCCTTCGATATGAAGTGCCCTGGTCTAAAAAAAAAATAATAATACAATGTACCCACATCGATCTTTACTAAAAAAAAAAATGTCAAGCCTTCCAATCACTTTCGACTATTAAAAAGGGCACTGGGCCTTTTGATTTTCAATCGAATGAGCCCTTTTTGAGTTTTTACGACAACACTTTTTATAAACACCTTATATGCCCCAGGACATAAATTACAACCCTTACCCTAAGGGCTGTGAGGGGGGTGGTCCTCCTCAAAGGCATAATTTCCAGAACTCTCAACGACGTTAAACAAAACGACTATCTCAAAATTTGGATTGGATGTGTTTGGGGAAATGGTGGGCGTGAGACGGGCTTTAGTTGCTCTCCAATAACTTTCAACTATTAAAAAAACCACTTGCCCTTTCAATTACCAATCAAATGAGCCCTTTTAAAGTTTCTACGACAAAGCTTTCAATAAAAACCTTATATTCCCCCAGGGAATAACTTACAACCCTTGCCCTGAGGGCTGGGGGGGGGGGTTGTCATCCTCAAAGACCTACTTTCAAGAACTTCCTATTACGTTGAACAAAATGGCTATCTAAAAATTTTGATTGGATGTGTTCGGGGGAATGGTAGGCGTGAGAGGGGGTTAGTTACCCTCCAATCACTTTGGACTATTAAAAAGGGCACTAGCCCTCTCAATTTTCAATTCAATGAGCCCCTTTTGAAGTTTTTATGACAATGTTATCTATAAAAACCTTATATGCCACCAGGGCAGAACTTACAACCTTTGCCCCGGGGGCTCTGGGGGGTTTATCATATTCAAATACATAATTTCCTGAACTTTCAACTACGTTGGACAAAATGGCTATCTCTAAACTTTGAATGTGTTTGGGGCAACGGTGGGCGTTAGAGGGGGTTAATTACTCTCCACTCACTTTCGACTATCAAAAAGGGTATTAGCCCTTTCAATATCCAATCAAATGAGTTGGGGGGTTAGTTGCCCTCAAATCACTTTCGACTATTAAAAAGGGCACTAGGCCTTTAAATTTCCAATTGAATGAGCTCTTTTACAAGTTTCTTCGACAAAGATTTCAATAAAAACCTTATATGCCCCCAGGGCATAACTTATAACCCTTGTTCCGAAGACTATGAGGGGAGTGTCCTGCTCAAAGGTATAATTTTCAGAACTTTAAACTACGTGGAACAAAATGGCTATCTCAAAATTTTGATTGGATGTGTTTGGGGAAATGACGGGCTTGGAAGGGGTGTTAGTTGCCTTCCAATCACTTTCGACTATTAAAAAGGGCACTAGCCATTTTAATTTTCAATCGAATGAGCCCTTTTTGAAGTTCCTACGACAACGCTCTATATAAAAACCTTATATGCCCCAGGGTATAACTTATAAACCTTGCCCTGAAGACTGTGGGGGGAGTGTCATGGTCAAAGGTATAATTTCCAGAATTTTCAACTGCGTGGAACAAAATGGCTATCTCAAAATTTTGATTGGATGTGTTTGGGGGAATGGTGGGCGTGGAGGGGGTGTTAGTTGCCTTCCAATCACTTTCGACTATTAAAAAGGGTACTACCAATTTCAGTTCCCCATCGAATGAGCCCTTTTTGAAGTTTCTACGACAACATTTTCTTTAAAGACCTTATATGCCCCCAGGGCATAACTTAAAACCCTTGCCTTGAGGGTTGTGGGGGGGGGTGTCATCCTCAAAGACCCAATTTCCAGAACTTTCAACTACGTTGAACAAAATGGCTATCTCAAAATTTTGATTGGATGTGTTTGGGGAAAAGGTGGGCGTGAGAGGGGGGCTAGTTGCCCTCTAATCACTTTCGACTATTAAAAAGGTCACTAGCCCTTTGAATTTCCAATCGAATGAGCCTTTTTTGAAGTTCCTACGACAAAACTTTCTATAAAAACCTTATATGCCCCCAGGGCATAACTTACAACCCTTGCCCTGAGGGCTGTGGGGGATCGTCCTCCTCAAAAACATAATTTCTATCTGGAAATCAACTACGCTGAACAAAATGGCTATCTCAAAATTTTGATTGGATGTGTTTGGGGAACTGGTGGGCGTGGAAGGGGTGATAGTTGCCTTCCAATCACTTTGGACTATTAAAAAGGAACAAAATGGCTATCTCAAAATTTTGAATGGATGTTTTTGGTGGAATAGTGGGCGTGGAGGGGTGCTAGTTGCCTTCCAATCACTTTTGACTATTAAAAAGGGTGCTACCAATTTCAATTCCCCTTCGAATGAGCCCTTTTTGAAGTCTCTATAAAAACCTTAGATACCCCCAGGGCATAACTTACAACCCTTGCCCTGAGGATTGTGGGGGATCGTCCTTCTCAAAAACATAATTTCTATCTGGAAATCAACTACGCTGAACAAAATGGCTATCTCAAAATTTTGATTGGATGTGTTTGGGGAAATGGTGGGCGTGGAAGGAGTGTTAGTTGCCTTCCAATCACTTTTGACTCTTAAAAAGGGCACAAGCCACTCCAATTTCCAATTGAATGAGCCCTCTTTGAAGTTTCTACGACAACTCCTTCGATACGAAGAGCCCTGGTCTAAAGGAAAAAAATAAATAATACACTGTACCAACATCGTTCTTTACTTAGGCAGCGATATTGTGCTGCCTATGAAATTAAACTTCTGCAGTATAGCTCTGTGAAATTCCTTGATCGTCGGTGAATAGCATTTATTTTTCAAAACTTGTTGGGACGTTTATTGCATCCTAGCTAGGGAGGCTGGGATGATGAACCTCCTAACCTCCAAACACAGGGAATACGTTTTTTAATGATGTATATTCATCAAGAATATATGCACCATTCGTGGTGGTGTGCGAAACCTACCCGAAATATTTTGGATTCTCCTTAAAATGCAATTCTAGTCACCGGGCATGCCATATTGGTAAATATTAAATATTCTAATATTTTGAAGATTGCATATGCAACAAAAAAGTAAAAAGTAAATAAGATGAGCTAAAATAAAATGTTCATCTCTGCTCTAAAAATTTATTCTGTTTATTCATTCTGTCGCTAATTTCTTCGTTTATCCTATCAACTATATAATATTCTTGAACTGAAATATTCTGATACCATTCAAGAATTTGCATGATACAACATTAGGTGGGTACACGGGTGGATTGGGGGCTAAGGACTGTATTTCTACCGAAAATAAATGACTTTTATGACTTTGTTACAGTTCCCTCAAAAAACTTTTTCGGATTATTTACCTTTTTTCAGTGTAGAAAATGCCCCATAATCTTTGCATGATTTTCTGACGTATTATTCAGAAAAATATTTATAATAACACAGAATAGAGTGTGCTTATTTTTTAACAGACCAAAATATACCTATTTTGTAATTAAGTAGTTTTTTTTCATGCTTAAAGACCCTCAGCATAATCCTAATCGATGAGCTCCATTAACTTCTGCAAGATAACACTAGAAAGGTAGGCATTCCTAAACAAAAATACCGTAAGACACCCAACAACCCACCGATGTAAACTTAATGGAACCGAAGGTAAGGGTATTTACCAATCCTACTGGTTTATCTACTATGTATGAGCCCCAGTTCTGACAACCACTTGAAATTAATTTAGCTCGACGTCAAATCCAAAAGAAAAGTGTGGGTTGTCTCCTCCCCTCTGTCTTTGTTTTCCATAGGCTAAATATCTGATTTTTTCAATGGAAACCACATCAGGATATTAGCTTTACTGTACATTTAGTTACGAGCGAAGCATGTCCATGTTAAACCAAGTTTATGATTGTGAAGCCAAGTCTGGCATATGAAGTAGGGGTGCCAATTGGGGGAGCAGGGCAATTACCTCCTCTAAATTTTGAAAAATATCTTTTTTGCATCTTCATAAACGATTCAAGAGAAATCCCCTCCATCCTAATACATTTTGTTGAATTGGTGCCACTGATGTTAAGCCAGACATTTGAAAAGGGATAGCTAAAAATTAGTTTTCAAGCTGATCTCAAACATGTGGTTTTTGTCTCTAAGCGCAAAACGGAATCCAAAATAAATAAAGAGCTCGCATAATTTAAAAGTTTAACTTATATTGAAGGAAAACGCTTTTAACCGCAGTGGACGGTAATCTAGACTATGAGAAGCTGAATTTTCTTTAGATCAATAGCTGAAAGTGAAAATTTTCAATATCAATGGAAAATCCAATATCAGTTTAGGGCTAGTTTTTTATTCAATTTTTCGGTAATAACCAATCCCAGTTCGTGTTCTTCGACATAATCAAAGACCAGCAGAATCTTAAGTAATAGAATTTCAATAACTAGTTTTGCGACATCTAGGAGGTTGAGAAGGCCACCTCTAGAGAACATTTTCCAAGAAATTGGGTGTAAATTGGTCAAGGGATTCTTCTGACTTACTTGAGACAATTTCTTTGAAATAAAATAAGTATGGACTATTTTACAGTTCTTGTTGTGTAGTCTCTGGCCGCTTCCTTTACTATTGATTAAATTGAAAAATAAATTTTAACACGTAGACCGATCGGAAGCAAAGCCAAATTAAGTAATGTAACGAGCCCTATCTGGGCCCACTGCTCGGGTAACTATTTCTCTTTTTTGTCTTTTTCGGATTGACTTTTGCTCAAGTTCTGAACGTACAAGTAAAAGTTCCAAGCCGGTAGCAAAAAAAATATTTCATGGCCCAATTTCATTTGGCTCGTGCCCTAAACTAAATATTTTTGCAAAATTAAGTTCACCCTTGGTCTGCGTACTTAAAAATGCAAGCTTCAAGTCGTTTAAAACTTTCGGTGCCTTTATGGCTCCATTTTTGGACGATCTCAAACCTATTTGAAGCAAGTTCTTAAGCCCCCGCTACGGAATTCACGATGCCTTTACCCAGGGAGCGATGCCTGAAAGTTTCAAGCTGATCGGAAAATGAAACTTTTTTGTCCATTTTTAGAAGTCCTTGTTTCAGCCAAGAATCCGTGCAATATAAGGGTCCCCTTGGCCCAGGGATTTGTGGTTGCACTTTTAATCTGCCGAAAAGAAAAATTATTGGCCATTTTTTTAGCCCCACTGATGGGCAAAGGAACATTTTTTTCTTTTCTTTTGCGTTGGGCCTTCTTTGCCCAGGCACCATGATATGTAAGTCTTTGAGGGAAAAAACCTATTTGACCTTTTTGAAGGCCCAAACCTCAACCTGGATTTTTCCTTATGAATTGGGGACATCCTGATCCAAGGATTTAAGGATATAATTTTCAAGCCGATCGAGGAACAAACAGTAATTTGTATGATTTAGAGCCCTTGCCCAAGGGGACTGCGTTGTGCTTGGGCCATGTTGATCCCGGAGGCACAATAAGCAGAACTTTCAACCATTTATAACACAATAAAAGTCCCAAAATTCTCATCCTGCATTATGGAGGGTTGTGGAGGCACTGAGGGCAAGAATCGTAATGAGAGAGTGGCTAGCTATCAACCAATCCCTGTTGACCTTAAAAAGGGTACTACAACTTTAAATTTTCTTTAAAATCAGTGCCCTCATAAGTGTCTACAACAACCTTTCCGTAGGAAGTGATCGAGAAAGATAATAACTCATCAAAGGCACTTAACTCTTTACTAAGTCAAGTCCAGAGTGTTGACTCTTATTCGGTTCTCATCCTGTTTTCAGCTGAAGAGAGCTATGCGATATAATAACTGCTCATTAATAAGACCTTAGTAGTGCAGAAGATTTTCTCAGGGGGAAGAGTAATTGTAAAACGATTGTAAATTAGATCCAAATATCCTATATTTCACACATTTCTTTTAGAAAATGTTCTAAAATAGCAGGAACAGTTGATTGTTCATTGCATGAAAATTCTCCCATCTCCTCTATGTGCTTGTGTTTACTAGGTATTATAGTGCTGGGCGATATTTGATATCGATATTGATATATCGATATACCGGACCAAATATCGATATCGAATATCGAAACATTATCGAAACGGATATTTCTTAGGGGTTTCTAACACCGTATATTCCCCGCGGAAAATCGACAACATGAAAATTATACAAACTTTCAGCATACGTCTTCGAGATTCTTTGCATGTTTGAATTCTTTCATCTATAATTGATTTTATTTATCCTTATCTTACATCTTACCCTGGCATCTTTTTCGCAAGAATTCATTTCCGGCTACCGAGTCAGATACGTGTGAATTATTACCAACTGAGAATGAAAAGTTCACAACAAATGATGTTATAATGAAAAGTTTGGATTTTGAATGTTATCAAAGCTAAACTAGCCGATCAGACAGGGTCAATTTTCTCAGTCTGAAAAATTCTGTCAAGGAAGAGGAAAAGGTTGTTGCTGTAGTAACTGATAATGAAGCAAATGTAGTTCGGGCCACAAAGTATACTGCATCCCAAGTAGGTACAGGATGGACACATGTGTCGTGCTTCGCACATACTCTAAATTTGATGTGGGGGTGCTATTAATGATACTGCTGAGTTTTTTCCTCTCGTCCAAAAGGCTAGAAATATTGTCAGCTTTTTCAGACGTAGTGTTGTAGCTACCGACAAGTTGTGCCAGTTCCAAATCTCTATTGACAATGTTTGTAGCAAAAAACTAAAACCTGATGTAACCGCTAGATAGAATTCGCTTCTCACTATGTTGCGTACTCTACAAGATCTGAAAAAGTCGGTAACAAGCTTTCTTGCGCTTCTCGGCAAAGTGGACCTCATGCTCACTGATAGTGAGTGTGGTGTTATTTCAAACGTGATTTACACCTCTTGAAGAGGCAACTATTGAGCTCTCTTCTAAAAGCTATCCCCCATCTCGAAAGTCCTGCCTTTGTCTAAGATTTTGAGACGCCACCTTGTTTAGATAGATTTTGGTAGATCCTCAGTTGCGGCTGATGAGCTTCGAAAGGCTTTGCTGAATAAAATGCATTGTAGGTTTATAAGCCTTGGTCAAGTCACACCCGTCGCAATTGCCACGCATCTTGACCCGCGTTTCAAGAAAATGTATATTTCACCTGACGATCTTCTACAAGTCGAGAGCAAAATTGCAAACGAGATAGATTTGGCCTTGCTGGCTGCTGAATCTCGATCAGAAGATACAAGTACCATCGCAGTCCCTGCGATGCAGTCATATCAGAATCAAGCCGGTTTGTGGGGTTCACACAATGAAGTTCTTATAGTCAATGCAGGACATGCTTCGACATCAGCCGAATATATCATGGCTCTGCAAGCTTTCAATAGGGAGCCAACAGTTTCAAGAGAAACTTATCAACTCAAGTGGTGGAAGTCTCGTGCTATGGGGTACAAAAAAAAACTGTACGAAGTTGCAATTAAATTCATGTCTGTGCCCACTACCAGTGTTCCTTCTGAAAGAGTGTTTTCCAAGGCTGGTCAGATAATCACTGAACGGCGGAACCGAATCTCAGGGAAAAACATTGACATGCTGAAGTTTTTGAATAGCCAGTAGTTAATTTTTCTCTTTTCTTTAGCCCGAATAATTCCAAATCTGGATTTTTATTATATTCGTTTATCCAATCGAAATTTATTTTTATTGTTTGATTTTATATTATTGAATTTTGAAAAAAAAAGTTATACAAAATACCCTTTATATACCATTTGCGTTACTGAACTTCGGCAAACCCATGAGATAACAAAAAACTGATCCGAAATATCGATATCGATATATCGAATATCGAAAGTAAAATTATTGATATATCGATATATCTATTAACCAAAATATCGCCCAACACTAGGTTATTATACTGTAATTCACTGTATTTGGCACAACGAATGACCAGAAAGAACAGTGAAGGGGAACATATTAAAATAATTTGGATTTTCTTTTGCATTTTGTTGACAATAAAAATTGTTAAAACTTTTTCCTACCTGGGGTAGATCCTCTGATTCTTTACAGTGTAAGCCTCCGACGTTCTTCATATTCGGTGGAAGCGATTGTGCCAAGTTCAAGCTATAATGTCCATTAATGAATACCAAATCTGTCATTTTTTCTAGTTCAGTTAAGGATGTCACTACATCGTTGGGGTAAAGTTCTTTCATAAGCTGTTCAATCATACTAGCCAAATTTATTGACCAATCTATATCAAACAGATTTCCAATCAAGTATGCTATTAGCCGAGTTAAAAAGGAGGGTATTTTTTCTGTATTACCGAAGGCTGCAAGGTGGTCAACGATACCACCCATCCTCCTCGTTATAGAGGCTGGTATGAACATTGATGGAATAAATGAGATGACAGGAGCGTTCCATTTTGAAGCAAGTGGCAATAGGAATTCGCTGCCATAAGCGTCTACTATTAAAATATCAAATCCTTCGGAACTATACAGTTCCTTAAAGGCAGCACTTGTTAGAGTGGTCCTTACGCCCTCCTCTTCAATTTCCCCTAAAATGTCACTAAGCGGGGTAAAACTAAAACCTTTATTTTTGATTGCTTCAGCCTTTTCAAACCAGTCATTCTCTTCAAATACTGATTCGAGATTATCAATTACTAGTTCGGTTAGGTTGACTATTTTTTTCTCGGGTTTGAACGGGGTTATTATGACAACTTCATGGCCTCTTCTGGCTAGAACCTCCACTAGAGGCATGAAAACATACTTGTGGCTTTTGGTCGCAACACAGGATGCTGCGAGTATTCTTGATGCTTCAGTTTCTAATATGCATATGAATAATGTGGCGACTGTCACTACTTTGACCCACATTTCTAGCAAAACTGATAAAATAAAGACGATTGATAGAAATAAAGATTCTCGTTTCTAAGCAAATTTGTGATTTTGGATTACGCTTGTTTATACGAAGAGATAAGGATTTCTTAATGTCTAAAGCTTTTAATCCTAAATAATTTCACGGCTAAATTTTTACATAATTTTAATTTCAGTTACATAACCTTTAAAGTTATACAAGATCAAATCCATTTTTAAAGGTTTTGCTGTACCACTTCTCCAAAGTTAAATACTCTCAAAGACAGGTTCTGATTTATATGTTCCAAGCCCGGGGGCGTAGTTCCAGCACTTTATTGGGGGGGGGGTCCATATCTGGATAGTAAAGGGAATGGGCTATATAATAATTTTTTCTCCAAATTATTGAGAGGCAGCTGCCACCCCTCCCCCCAAAGCCCTTCTTTATCAATTGTTGACATCTGCAAAATCACTAAAAAAATGTTCTGTGATTAATTCTGGTTTGTAATGAAAATTGGTACCATTTCCCATGCAAGTATATGACTCCGAACTGCAATCGCTAGATTTTTTATCTTCTAAGTTACAATACTAAATCATTTCAATTGTTTAAGGGTATTTATTTGTGTATTATCCCGAACACACCCAAAAAGAGAAGTCAGGTTAATCATAAATGAAATACACCAAAATATGAAAATGTAAAACTTTATTAACAAAATTATGGCAACTACAACAAAGAATTATGGAAAGCAGGCCACCCAGAACGCATTATATTAAATACCTAATCAACTCTTTATATTATATATTTAATTGAAGTATACCTGCATCATAGTTTTTCTCACCAATACTAAGCTAATTATAACCGATTGCAGACAAACAAACTGGGCTTGTTTTTCAGATCAAACAGAGCAAACTTCTTGAGTTTGTTCGGGATAATACTCAAGTTCCGGTTTAAATAACAAAATACTGAATGTGAAACAATCCTGAAAATGAGAAAACCCCTTCTAACTGTTTCTTTTAAGACGCAAAAACTAATAATTATTTGTGCTTTGCGTTACCGACGTCTAGGTTTCAACTTACTTTTAGCTTTAAAACAAAAACTAATGTTCTTAAATGCAAAAAAAAACAATGCCTTTGATTATACTCTTAACTAGATCAGACACAATAAAATACTTAGTAGAATGCGACATTCGAAGCAAAAGAACCCAAGAAATGTTGAATTCTAAGTCGAACTTTGCAAAAAAACTTTAAATGTGAGTCTTGGTTATAGTCAAGTTTAAATATATAATGACTGTGATGATGTGATATATCGTGACAGCAAAAGCCATAAAAGGTTAAGTACAGTGGGGGGATACATAAGTAAACTTCGAAAAATAGAGCGAACAGAATGCTTCTTTCTAAAGATTCAATTAAAAAAAACTAAGTTTTTTTAACTGAAAGTAAGGAACAACAATAAAACTTAAAACAAACAGAAATTATTACGTATTTGAAGAGTTCTGCCCCCTCCTCAACAACTTGCTCCTCAAACTGATTTTTCGTAATTAAAAAAAAATCTCCTTATTGTTCTAAATAAACGATCCTTGTGTTTCAGGAGTCGTTATTAAAGAATTAGACAAATTCCAAACTTAAGCATAAAAAGCGAGGTGTTGGTGAGTGGCAACCCCATTGATATACGTAAAAATTTCTGTTCCATTTAGTTTTAAGGTTGCTCCTTACTTTTGAATTAGAAAACTTGTTTCTTCAATTAAAATTCTGATGGTTTTTTAAATAATGCCGAGAAATCCTGCTCCACCGCGACGAAAAAGTCTCCCCCTATCAACAGAAAGATCCTCTAGACTTCTAGAATTCAATCTCGGTAAAAAATTTGCCCCAGATAATTACCTTTAACTTCTCCGCACGTAAAATTGAGTCGGCAAAGGGAAAGTAAAACAAATAAAATAATTTCGTATAGGAATTCTGGTAAATTCTCCCAGTGTAAAATTTCCCCTGAAAAGTTCACCCGACAGAAAGTTTCCCCCCGATGGAAAATTTTCACCATGGAAAATACCCCCCCCCCTCCAAAAGAAAATTCCTCACAGCTACCCCCCCCCACCCCGAAAAATGTATGCAAACTTCCCAATAGCAAACACTATGCGTAAACAATGGGCAATTTTTATAACTTCAGTCCTAACCTCAAGGTCCTAACCTCACGGGCTGTTGGGTTCATGTTATCTCCAAAAGCATAGTTTTTAGACCTTTCAACTATGTTGAACAAAATCTCAAAATATTGATCGAATGATTTTGGGTGAAAAAGCGGTGTCAGGATGGTATAGTTGTCCCGAATCTGTTTGATCACTTAAAAAGGAAACTAGAACTTTTATTATTCGTTTCAAGGAGCCCTGTCCTAATTTTCTAGGACTGCTGGTTCAATGCGGTCGGCCCTGATAAAAACAAAAAAAAAAAACAAAAAAAAAATAACAAAACACACATCCGTGTTCTTTCTTTTTTACACTTTTTCAGATAAAAAAAAGTCTCAAATTCTACACTTCTTCAGACAAGAGCTTAAAGCTTCTATAATAGGGTTTTCAGATACGCTGAATATGTTGCTGTAATTTTGTTTAAGATTCCTAGACTTTTAGGGGGTGTTTTACCCGTTTTTTTTTTAAATATGAAAATAATCTAAGAATCGAAGCTTTTGATAAGAAACCCAACATAATGTATTTTGTATATTTGGAATCAGAATAATAAGCCTTTTCTTTTGATATAACTATTGATATCCAAGTTTCATTTTTATAGTTTTTGGGTTTCTATCGAGCCGCGTCGCTTCTTACTTACGCTTTATTACCACGAATTGTTTGATATAGGTAGATAATACCTTAGTAAGATATTCCGGGTTTAGCTGAAAAAAATATATATTTTACAGTTTTCACCATATTTGAGATTTCATATGTTAAATGTTTCAATTGCATTATTTCATGTAGATTATCATTAGACTATTTAATCATTATAATTGTATGAAAATTACGGCAATCGCAATAATGCCAGTGTATTTCAGCCATGGTCTTTGTAGCCGCAAAATGTTTTGGTCCCCATGGTATTTTGTCTGGTTCTTTACCCCTCCCCCTCCTCAGACTAGATTTTCAGTTCCGCGACTGGTCAGAACCAGATAATTGTAAATTTATATAAAAACAGGATTCCAAGAAACAAGATTCTAAGACATAAATTTATCGAATGTTAGAAATAAGTATTATAAATGATATTTGATAATATGTTTAAGCGCTGTCTAAATGGAAAAAAAAACACTACTTGCCACCCAACATGGTATTTCTGAACTAGATTGGTGTAATAGAAAAGTTAGGGCACACCCACAAACAGTAAAAGAGGGGACCGATGTACACAAGATTATGCTGTGTTTTCTGGTATTTTTTTTCATTTTTATTTTTGTTCTACTTTTTTTTTCTTTTAATCAAACCCCATTTGAAGTAGAACTTTAAGAGAAACAAATTCCAATTTTTGATTGTGTAACGAAACTTATTAAATCAAATTCACTATTATAATAGAAAAAGAATTTAAATGGGCAAACAGACGTTATAATAACATTGGCCAACGAGTTATCAAATTTACACATCTTACTAAAACAATCTTTAAATAATACCTTGGTAAGAGACTGGGGCAACTTGCAATGTATCCCACCTGCATTTATGATGTTCGGTGAAACTGTTTCTGGATACCCGAAGCTATGATGGTTATTCACTACTGTCAAATCAATTTTAGAAAGCATCTCTTGAATTGGGAACACTTTATATCCATGGGGGTAAAAACTGATCATGTGTTTATTGATCCTGGACCCAAGGAAGTAATTATAATCGATTTCATGTATGTTAGTTGATATGTAGGATAATATTCTAGACAAAATATCATCTGATGGTGGGGCTACTATGAGGTTGTTGGTATGATATACCGGTGAACCAACTTCTCGGCGTATCCAAGATGGGAGTGCAGTCGGTGCAATATACACAACAGGTAAACTTTGATTGAGCGCAATAGGAAGGAGAAAATCGTTTAACGACGTATCTACCATCAACAAGTCAAATTTAGTATCAAGAATCATTCGAAATTCTTGACTTTCCAATACCGTTTTGATTATTGTTTCCATTTGTACATCAACTATGTCACTTAAGGGCGTAAAGGAGAAATGAGTTGCAGATCTTGCTTGTACTATATCTGTGAACCATGGCCCGTCTTCAAAAGAGGAAGCAAGATCTTCAAATACAATGTCAGTTACATTTGGTTGGGGTCTCGATGTATATGGAGACAAGATAGTGACGTGATGGCCCCTTTTGGCAAGTTCTGCTGAAATAATATCAAGGAAGAACTTGTGACTTTTTGTTGCTACAAGAGTTGCTGCTAGTATTCTAGCACATTCCACGTAAAAAGCATTGGCCATCAACAGAAAAAGAAGATGTTTAGGTCTCATATCAAGTCTTACCCGAGGATCGAAATTGTACTGAAGTAATGTTTTTAAATATTGATCCCCAGAGACAATTTCTTATCTGGTAGTTAATTTATCAGTTTCAAGTCAATTCTGTAATTTGTGGTGAAATTTAGTGAAGAGCTGAAAATCGACGGCATGAAAATGGAATGTTTCATCTTTTTAGCCAAAACTAACCTAGAAAAGTTCTTTGTTTTTTCGTACTATTAATCTCCTCCCATCGCCCACCCCCCAGCCAAAAAAAACTCAGATCGGTATATACCTTTGCTTTTCTATGCACCAAAAGGAAAAACAGAACATGTAAACATGAGTGGCTGTGTACATGAACGACTAATATTTCAATAAATGTATGAAAAAGAGACCAGCAAACTAAAAATACAGGAGACATATCTTTCAAACAGTTTGTTTATTTTGTTTATTTACAGTTTTGTTTATTTTGTTTATTTTGCTAACGAACTGCAAGTAAGGAGCGACTTGGCTCAATAGTAACAAAGCTTTAAAAGACGGAATTTTGATAGCAATTGATACATGAAAAGGATTGGCTTTTTATTCTGATTTCAAGTATTTAAAATTCGTTAAGTTTAATAGTACCCATCAAAAGCTACGAGCCAGAGAAAATGTGCCTGATTTTAGAAAAAGGGGAGGCAACCCCAAAAGTCAAACGATCTTAATGAAAATTACACCCTCAGACTCAGCATATCAGAAGATCCAAAGTAGAGATTTGAATTTCCTATCTACAGAAATGTGGAATTTTGTGTTTTTTGCCATAAGAAAGATTTTGTTTATTTTTGTTGTTGTTATTTTTTCCTGGGGGTGATCGTATCGACCAATGGTCCCAAAATATCGAGAAAGGGCTCGTTGAGATTAAAATCAAAAGTTCAAGCATCCTTTTCAAGTGACCAAAAAGATTGGAGGGCAAGTACCCCATAAGACAACCAATCCCATTTTTTCTCCAAAGACATTCGATCAGAATTTGAGGTAGCCATTTGATTCAGCCTAGCCAGAGGGTCCAATAAGAGATCCAAGGGTTCAATAAGAAGGTCCAAAGCCCTCGGGAAAAGAGCAATTAAGTTACGCAATTTACCAATTGTTCACAATTAGGAAATGTGCAGAAATTTTTGAGGGCAAGTTTTCTGTGGTGGTGATTTTCCACGAAAACAATTTATCGTGGGGAGGAAAGTTTCTGGTGTGAATTTCACAGGGGATTTTCTGTCATGATTTTAAAAACAGTCAGAAATTAAGTTTAAAAGACATGTTTTTTCAGCTGAAAGTAAGGAGTAATATTATAACTTAAAACGGGCAGAAATTATTCCGTATAAAGGGGCGGCTACCCCTTCCTCAACGCTCACTCTTTGCGCTGAAGTTTGGCTTTTTGTAACAATTATTTTAAAAACTTTTCCCACAAAATAAGTTTTTCAAAGAAAAGTAAAGAACTCCATTAAACAAAAAATGAGCAAAAATAAAATCAAATAATCTACGAAGCCTGAAACTACCACAAATCAGCATCGATAAATAAATGAAACCCAAAACGAACAGAAATCTTTACTACAAAAATGTCAAGCCTTCCAATCTCTTTCGACTATTAAAAAGAGCACAAGGCTTTTCGATTTCCAATCGAATGAGCCCTTTTTTGAACCGAAAACGCTTTCTATAACCACCTTATATGGCCCCAGGGCATAAATTACTACCCTTACCCTAAGGGCTGTTAGTGTTGTTGTCATCCTCTAAGACCCAATTTCCAGAACTTTCAACTACGTTAAACAAAATGGCTATCTCAAAATTTTGATTGGATGTGTTTGGGGAAATGGTGGGCGAGAGAGGGGCGGTAGTCGCACTCCAATTACTTTCAACTATTAAAAATGGCACTAGCCCTTTCAATTTCCAATCAAATGAGCCCTTTTGAATTTCTACGACAAAACTTTCAATAAAAATCTTATATGCCAACAGGGCATAACCTAAAACCCTTGCCCTGAGGGCTGGGGGGGGGGGTGTCATTTTCAAACACCTAGTTTCCAGAACTTTCTACTACGTTGAACAAAATAGCTATCTGAAAATTTTGATTGAATATGTTTGGAGGAAGGTTGGGCGTGAGAGGGGGGTTAGTTACCCTCCAATCACTTTCGACTATTAAAAAGGGCACTAGCCCTCTCAATTTCCAATTGGATGAGCCCATTTTGAAGTTTTAGGACAACTCTATCTATAAAAACCTTATATGCCCCCAGGGCATAACTTACAAACTTTGCCCTTGGGGCTCTGGAGGGTTTGTCATCCTTAAAAACATAATTTCCAAAACTTTCAACTACGTTGAAAAAAATGGCTATCTCTAAACTTTGATTGAATGCGTTTGGGGAAATTGTGGGCGTAAGAGGGGGGTTAATTACTCTCCACTCACTTTCGACTATTAAAAAGGGCAATTTCAATTTCCAATCAAATGAGTCCTTTTTGAATTTCTTCAACAACTTTCTATATAAACTTTATATGCCCCAGGGTATAACTTACAACCTTTGCACTGAGGGCTCTGAGGGGGTTATAATCCGAAAAGACCTAATTTCAAGAACTTTCAACTACGTTGAACAAAATGGATTTCTTAAAATTTTGATTGGATGTGTTTGGGAAAATGGTGGTGTGAGTGGGGCCTTAGTCGCTACCAATCACTTTCAACTATTAAAAAAGGCATTACCCCTTTCAATTTCCAGTTGAATGAGCCCTTTTGAAGTTTCTACGACAATGCTTTCAATAAAAAAACTTATATGCCCCCAGGGCATAACTTACAACCCTTGCCCTGAGGGTTGTGGGGGAGTGTCCTCCTCAAAAACATATTTTCTATCTGAAAATCAACTAAGCTGAATAAAATGGTTGTCTCAAAATTTTGATTGAATGTGTTTCGGGAAATGGTGGGCGTGGAAGGGGTGTTAGTCGCCTTCCAATCACTTTCGACTATTAAAAAGGGCACAAGCCACTCCAATTTCCAATTGAATGAGCCCTTTTCGAAGTTTCTACGACAACTTCTTCGACACAAAGTGCCCTACTCTAAAGGAAAAAATTAATAAATAATACATTTTGCCAACATCGTTCTTATATGCCCCCAGGACACAACTTAAAACCCTTGCCCTGAGGGTTGTGGGGGAGTGTCCTCCTCAAAAACATATTTTCTATCTGAAAATCAACTAAGCTGAATAAAATGGTTGTCTCAAAATTTTGATTTGTTGTGTTTGGGGAATGATGGGCATGGGGGGGGGGGGGGTAGTTACCCTCCAATCACTTTTAACTATTAAAAAGGGCACTAGCCAGTACAATTTCCAATCGAATGAACCCGTTTTGAAGTTATACGACAACTTCTTCAATACGAAGTGCCCTAGTATGGAAAAAGAATAAATAAATAATACATTGTGCCAACATCGTTCTTTACATAGGCAGCGCGATTGCACTGCCTATGATACTTAAAGAAAAATAGCTCAAACACAAGGGCTGTTGAATTTGAATAAGAAGTATGTTTAAAGAGCTTTAAGACTCTAGCGTAAAGAATGAGGGCTAAGGATGGGTGGCCCCGATAATATGCGGAACAATCTCTTTTTAAGTTTTAATGCTGCTCCTAATTTTCAGTTGAAAAAAATGTTTTTTTTATATTTATTTTTATTAACAAAAATGGATTAATTTCTGGTGCTTAATTCAGTTTCGAAGATAACTAAAACAATGCGACTTCTTGGCGGTGCATGTTAATTCGTGCGGTAACAGACTTGTGCAATTTAGGTATTCAATATATATTTAAGAAAACAGCCAATAGACTTAAACAAGATTCTAGGTTATTTGGTAAACCCAAAAAATGGCATATCCAGGATTTTTTCTTGGAGGGGAGGGAGGATTTCGTTTCGTTAGGGAGGGGGGGGGGTCACAAAAAACTTTTAAAAACGCATCAACATTTCTTTATATGCATTTTTATCACGTTTTTAAGAGGCGGAAAAAAAATTTCGGTGGAAGGGTTGAATCCTATAACCCCTCCCCTGGATACAGCCTTGAACAAAGGCCATTTTGATTTGCGGAATTAGCGGGATACTACTACCATAATCAAATAATTGCAACAACAAGCTATTCAAGGACATCGTAACTACACGTACTCCTTCTCAAGCCAAGCCTATTTACAACTGAACTTTTTACTCCCTCTCGTGGAGTTTCTACTTAGAAAACTTTAAAAGATTAATTTTACATTTTCATAAATATAAAAATATTTTACAGAAAATAATAATGCTTAAATTTTTTTAAATATTTATTGACAAACCTTTTTTAAAAATAAAAATATGTTTATGAAAATTAATTTAGTAAGCAGTTATTATACTTTCACCTTCCAGATCTACAATTTTAGGCTATAATAATTTGTCGAGTTGATACAGTTTTTGAAAAGCTGCATCGGTTAGACAGATGGTAACTCTGAAATCAGTGATCAGCTTAAAATATTTTTCGGAAATTAGCTAACACTTGTGTTGAAATATGGTTGCCATTCCAACAAAATTAATGGCTATTCTGCAGGGTTACCACTCCAATGAGAATACTTGTACTACTCAGTGTCTGTAAAAAGTACAATCACGGCACAGAAAGTACTACCTCCCTCTCAATTTGCCGAGTGTTGTGCTTCGCAGAACACATCTTATTTGAACACCTTAGTTACTCTTTGGATTATCATATAAGTCAGAGTTAATTTTTTATTATTCGTCTATGGCCAGGCTAGTTCTCCTTAATTGAACTGACAGAAAAGAGCAACTTATATGGAATGCAACTGTATATAAAAATGTCTTATCTCTGGGTTTTTACTGTCAGTGGGCCAGAATTGCCTAGTGTTGTAACACCGCTTTCAGACTATTCATTTTCTAGAAAAATGGGACAGAAAACCTGGAAGCAGTAAAATCACTACATTTTACCTACCTTCCTAATGTTCAAATATATGGCCCAAATTGTATATTTCCCATTTGTTTTTTTTTTTCATTTGTTAGTTTCGTCAGCATTGATTCATGATACGGCTAACCAGGTTGAAATAAGAGTGACGAATGGCAAAATGTAAGGAAAATATATAATTTTGGTTATATATTTGCACAATAGTGTTAGGGTAAAATACAATGGAAGAGCATTCAAAATGGTTTAACTGCAAATTTTCTGCATATTATGAAGTAAGAATTATTTTCGTAACGTGTTTCTTTTTAATATTCCCAATTCTACCCTTTTACCCAAAAAAATTTTATCTACTGGTTTTCGGAGTAAACTCTGGCTTATAGAAGAAAATTTATAGAAAATCAAAATTATAGCAGGCGGGGAGAACAAAATTTACCTTTCATGTTCTAAGGAAGAGTTTGAAGATTCAATTTTTTCACTGAATATGCAAAGAGGACCAAACTGTTCGTGGTAACGAAATGTGAGTAGGGTGAAACGGCTCAAAAGTAACCGAACTCTAAAAAAAAGAATTTTGATATCAATAGATATATCAAAAGAATTGTCTTGCCATGTTGATTCCAATTCTATTAGATTTATTAAGTTTAGTATTACGCATCAAAAGCTACGTGCCTGAAAAAAAATGCCTGATTTTTGAAAAAGGGGGGAAACACCCCCTAAAAGTCAAGAAGTCTTAATGAAAATCACATCATCAGATTCAGCTTATCCAAGAAACCTATTGTACAGGCTTCAAGCTCCTACCTGTAAAAATGTGGAATTTTGTTGTTTTTTTTTTTGCCAAAAGAAAGATCACGGATGCGTGTTTATACTTTTATTTATTTTTCTCTTCCCCAGGGTGATCGCATTGAACCAATAGTCCTAGAATATCGGGAAAGGGCTCATTTGAACGGAAATTAAAAGCTATAGTGCTATTTCTTCAATTTTTTTAAAGTTTTAATGAATTGATTTTTTTAAAGAAGTTATTTTTATTTAGAAAAGAGTAGGTGACATTAGATAAATTATGAGATATTTTTAAAGACAATTTGAAGGTCACCGAGAGGAGAGGAGGTGGGATTTAAAAAAAAATTAGATGAGACAACAGATGTGGGTACAACCAAGCAATTGGCCATCTATGTTTAATTTTGCAGTGATAGCCTTGACACTGAAGTTGATGTTCTTGATTTTGTTAAGTGTTCCGATAGCACAGCTATTACAGTGTTTTCAAAGTTGAAAGAAACATTGGACGTCCTTGAGAAAACGGTGTCCCGATACGAAACAGGGCTGGCTTCTGTTCTGACACCACAAATTCAATGGCGGGGTGTAACAATTCTGTGGCAAAACTGATCAGTGGCAATTACCCATGGGTTGTAGTTGTCAAGTGTAGTTGCCACTCGATCCATCTGTGCGCGTCATATGCTTGTAAAAAGCTGAAAAAAAAACTCTTGAAGACTTATGTCGCCAGGTGTATGATCACTTTTCAATGAGCGCGAAACGCATCACAGTTTTGAAAGAATTCCAAGCTTTTTCAAATACTTCAATCCACAAAATTTTAGCCTCTGGACAAACTCATTGGCTGTCCCTCCACACTTGCGTGCGAATAATTTTTGAGCAGTGGAACGCCCTATCTTTGTATTTTACTAGCTCTAACTTTGACGGCCTTACTCATACAAACGAACTTATCCTCAGCGCGCTCAAAAACCTTTTTATGAAGGTACTTATAATGTTTGTTGACTATGCTATTGGCCTAATGAACAATTTCAATATTCTATTTTAGTCGTGATCACCTATTTTCCATAGACTGAAGTAAGAAACGGTAAAGCTTATTGTAACACTTGCCATAAACTTCATGCACGGAGCCTACGTCCTAAACTGCACAAATGCATTCTTTCTTGACGTGAAGGACGAGACCCAATATCTAGAAGTTCAGATGGTTTATCTAGGATATTCAGCACATGATGAACTGGCATCCATAGTGAGTTCAAATCTGGATATCTCGCAGTTGGAAGTTAAGAAGCTCTAAGTTACAGCTAGGGAATTTAAAAAGAGGCTATATTTCAAATACAAAACCACTTTTCTTTTGATGCTGACATCTACGAGCACACAAGAATGCTGGAGCCTGTCAATGCCCGAAATTGGAATCCAGCCAGCCTAGCTGATTTTCTTTGATCGCGTGGATTGCCGTCATGGAATAAAGCTGTAATTGATAGAGAGTGGCAGGAACAAAGCACAGTTTTGTTTAAAGATATTGACATTGACATGGTGACTGTTGAAGACTATTGGAAACCTATTTTCAAACATACCTACCCTTGCGGAAAGCCGATGTTCGAAAATCTAAGAAAAGTTTTGGAATACATGCATTCATTATCATTTTCAAATATGACGGCAGAACGCCTGTTTAGTGTTCTCAGTTTCAAAAAGAAAATTGAATTACGAAGCCTTTTGTCAACAGTGTCAGTGGCATCCATTTTGTAAACCAAAATGAAAATGAAGCGATTGGATGCGGATTCCTCCTCTCATGTTGTAAATATAGAGATGCCAAAAATAATGTCATGTGTTGAGGCTAATGCGACTGTCGAAGAAGCAGCTACGATTATCTCTAGATTTCCAATTTAATAGCAAGCCAGTTTTGTCACACCCATCTAATTTTTCTAGTCGTTTATCGTTTTTAAGTTGCTCATTCTTATTTTGGTTTCGGCCAGCAAAAACAAAATACATCGAAGCGATTTTCATTGCTTTATTTTATGTAATAATGAACCAAATATCTGATGATTTTATCTCTATTCAGCGTTTAATTTTATTTCTAAATATGACATTCGTCAAATAGTTCACGGTAACGAACTGTAAGTAAGGAGCAACGTGGCTTAATAGTAACCGGAACTCTTAAGACAACTAACATATCAAAAGGATTGGCTTATTATGCTGGTACCAAATATATAAGATTCGTTAAGTTCAGTGTTATTAAAAAAATAAAATTGTGCCATTTTTTAGTGACAACAAAGAATGAAGGGCAACTAGCCCCTTCCCATCCCCTTTTTCCTCAAAGTAGCCTGATAAAAATTTTGAGATAGGAATTTTGTTCAGCATAGTTTAAAGGCCCAATCACTATGCCTTTGGAGATAACATGGCCCCCCACAGCTCCTGGAGAATGTCTTTATATTATATAATTTACCCATTGTTTACGTATGGTATTTGTTATTGGGAAGTATCCCTACATTTTTCGGGTTTGGGGGTGGTGAATTTTCTGTTGTGGGGATTTTCCAGGGAGAGAATTTTCCGTGGGAAGGGAAGTTTCTGGAGGGGGAACTTTCCAGGGGAAATTCTAGACGGGGGGAGTTTGCCAGAATTCCTATTTTAAGATAAGATAAGATAAGGGTTTATTCCACAAACAACACAACACAAAAATTTCTAATATACGAATTTCTTTTTATTAGGCTTACTTCCTCTTTGCCGAATAAATTTTACATGTGGAGTTGTTAAGGGGAATTGTCCGGGGGTGAATTTTACCGGGATAGAGTTGTCTAGAGTATCTTTTCGTAGGAAGGAGGTTTTTCACCGGAGAAATTCGCCATGGGGGTGTTTTTAATGGGATAAATTCTCCAGAGGGAACTTTCTGTGGGGCAACTTTCTTCTAGGGGACGGGTTATTTTCGGGAAAACTTTTCCACGAAGGAGCAGATTCCCGGCATGATTTTAAAAACAATCCTTTCAAATGAAAGTCTTTTTCAAATGAAAATAGGCTAAGAAAAAATTTCCACCTGGAACCGTCCGCAAGAAATTTTTCGGGGGGGGGGGGTATTTTACGTGGTAATAACTTTCCATTGGGGATTGTTCGTAAGGAAAACGAATTTTCCATGGAGGGGGAGCCGGATTTTCTGGCAGTATTTAAAAACGATAGGAAATTAAATAAAAAAAACAAGTTTTTTTTTCAACTGAAAGTAAGGAATAATATCAAAACTAAAACGAAAAGGAATTATTATTTATGTGAAAGAATTACCCTCCCCTCATAGCTCGATCTTTACGTTAAAGTTTAACTTTTTTTCCAATTCTTTAAGAACGATTCCTGAGACACACGGGCCGTTTAATTAGAATATTAAGTTTTTTTTAACCTTCTAAAAGAAAAGCCTTATCGTAAAGAGTGAAGTACTGAGGAGAAGGCAGTCCTCCCCCCAAAAGTAGTAATTTCTGTTTGTTTCAATTTGTGATGTTGCTCCTTACTTTCAGTTGAAAAAAAATTCAACTGTTTTTTTTTTTGTTTTTTTTTTCAATAAAAGTATCCCTCACAGCATTTTCTTTCAAAATCCAAAGGGACAAACAATCAACGGAGGGGGTAGCTCGTTCTGCAATTTATACCATTGATACCTGGCTGTTATATAATCGACAATTAGCTCATTTTGACAGCTTCTATCATTTTTTTTTGTTAGAATATTTCAAAACTAGGAGCTGTTCATAATGCCATTGAAAAACAACACCCTTTTGCTTGTGACCTTAGATTATATTATCACGTCCAATTTAATTTTTTATCCCCCCTCCTCCCTCGCTAATGCTGAAATATAACATGAGGTCGAGTGCTTCAACTTTTGTTTCTAACAAAGGCTATATAAAATCATCAATGAGATAAAAATGGGAAGGGGAATGTCTCAGCTAGATTCTTTATCAAATTATAATTCAAAAAAGTATTTTTTTTTTTTTTAACAGGGTGTAGATTGTAGGTTCAAGCTGGCATTTATAGAAAACAAATTTCGTTTTAAGATTTGGTGTTGGTCGAAGCACCAGACCTCTTGTTTGCCTTCACTAATTTTTGCTTATACCATATCTACTTTATTTTAATAGTAAGCATTGGGAAAGGCAGATTCATGGGTGGCTTTCTGACTCCTTGTTTAGCCTTGAAATTGGTGGCAGACGTTACAAAAATCCTTTTCTGGTGCAGTAAAACCAAGGTTTAAATAATGATAAAAATAATTATCTTACAGGCAACAAGGCTTTCAAATCCTTTCCAAAAGTTCTCTGGAGTCAAATATACAGATAATAAATCTTATTGATATTCGAATTAGAAGAGAAATGCTTTCTCTGAGTTTTCTGTTTTCTTATAAGGATATATTCAAATTTGAAAGAAGGCTTTCAAATTCCTTTCCAGAAGTTCTCTGGGCTCCAACGTGCAGATCGTACATCTTGTTGGTATTCAAATTAGAAGAGAGATACTTTCTCTGAATTCTCTGTCTTGAATAATGAGATTCGTAAGCCGAGAAACTCCCAATATGCTCTTTTATTTCTTCCACACTTTCTGAAGACATTTAATTAATTGCTGCTCTTGGAAGAGTAGCACATATAATTGACCTTAAACAGTTCCAGCTCTCTTTCTGTCAAGAAAAAAGTTCTTCTTGCAAACCTTTTGTTTTTTACCTTACTTATCTAGCAAGTAAAATTTAAATAATATTAGACCTTTTCTGGGGTTTCTCTCTTCTCTCAGGTTCTATTTATGTCACGTATATATCTTTAGGCTATTTCTACCATATCAATCAAGCACAGGTCATCACCGCTATCTTGTAAGGCAGCTGTTCTCCAAACTCTAATTCGTTTCTTGAGGCAGACAGATTGCTGGAAAACTTATAATATGCTAGATACCTAAATCACAAAACAAGGTGAAGCATTAACTTGTGTATTTGCATGAATAAATTCTCTGAAATCTTTGACTAATGTCTTTTTCTTCACTGCTACACTTTGTGCAATGCAACACATCGTTTAAGTCACCAAAACGCATAAATGGTCTCGATCCGGGGAAGTGAGTTTCACGTTTATGCTTAATTAAAAATGGCTAAAATGGGATTAGGTACGTAAGGTCGTAAATACAAAATCTCTAGCTTCCACACTAAAGGGTTCGGCAGACGTAGCTAATTTCGGGAACCGATTTCAGCATCAGTGGACCAATGATAGTGGTAAGAAAAATTTGTGAAAGAAAAGTTTATTGCGGGAGATTTTCAAAACAAAGAATCATGGGCACAAATAGTCAAGTGGAGTTTATTAATAGCTGCATGATTGATCTCAGCTTAGTTCTCAGCTCAGTAGTGGGGTCTTTCACCACAGACATCTCTGGCTGACTATTTTTTTGCATTCCTATTTTTTTTGTGATGATCATGAATAAAAATCAGCGCTGATTTTGTAAATCGGCGCCGAAAATTAGAAAAATTTTCAAACTCATTTTGCTCAAATCGACGCCGATTTCTTTCAAAATTGGTGCTGATTTGGAAATCAGTTCCCGAAATCAGCTACATGTGCCCAGCCCTTAAATGGACTAAAAACTTATCCAATGGACACAGAAAAAAGCAATTTAGATGGCATTCATACATCCGTTTCGCTGAAGAAAATGCGTTGAACACGTTTACGCATAACGGTAGGCGTACGGGTTTTCAAAGTTGCCTTTTTTTCTCAGTGTATTTAGCTAGCCTGTTAAAAGGTAAAGTATAAATAAATGTATTGTAATTCTAGCCTAGGAACTTTTTTACTATCCAGGGAATTATTTGTGTCAGGCAAATGCATCCAGAGCCCCACGATTTTCTGGAAGCAATTTAAAGTAGCCTACCTATCTCAACTCCTTTTCTCTCTAAAGGGTATTGACCTTTAACCTTAAATTGCAGCTAGGAGCAATCTAAGGATTTAAAAATTGATAAATTTGGTAAAATTCTACTTTAGCTACTTTTGGCTATCTTGGAAGGGGCTAGGTTAGGAAAATGAAACTTTCAGGGATGGGTCTACAGGCTGAAGTATGTAGCCTACTGGGAAGGTATTTTCAAGTACCTACCTCCACTCGTTAGCCTATTGAAATTTTGAAAAAACAACATTTTATGTTAATTTTCAGTTATCAGTTTCTTTTTCTCTGGCTTTAGTTCTGAAAATGCAATTCCAGTTATTTGAGAAGAATTTTAAGCCTGGTAAATTTTTACCAAATCATATTATTGAGTTAGGAATAAAGTAAATACACCATTCAATGCTTTTTTTATGCTAATTACAAATATAATAATCATTTCTATCAGAAGGGAATTTTAGCCCCCCCCTATATATGCCAATTCAGGGTATATATTTCTACATTAGGGGGGGGGTGGGGGCAAAGTTTAAACTTATCACCCATTTACATCAGAAATAAAGTTTGCCCCCCCCCCCTAATGTAGAAATATATACCCTGAATTGGCATATATAGGGGGGGGGGGGCTAAAATTCATTTCCAATAGAAATGATTGTTATATTTGTAATCAGCATAAAAAAAGGCATTGAATGGTATATTCACTTTATTTGAAACTCAATAATATGATTTGGTAAAAATTTACCTCCTTTTTTATGCTCTTTCCATATATAATAATCATTTTTGTCTGAAATGAATTTTACCCCACCCCTATATATACCAATTCAGGGTATATATTTGCACATTAGGGGTGGGGGTAAAGTTCAAACTTACCTCCCATTTACATCAGAAATAAAATTTGCCCCCCCCCCTAATGTGCAAATATAGGTAAAGTTCTATGAAATCATATTATTGAGTTAGGACTAAAGTTAATACACCATTCAATGCCTTTTTTTATGCTGATTACAAATATAATAAGCATTTCTATCAGAAATGAATTTCAGCCTCCCCCCCCCCCCTATATATGCCAATTCAGGGTTAGGTTAGGTTAGGTATAGCCTATATAGGGGGGGGGGGGGCTGAAACTTATTTCTGATAGAAATGCTTATTATATTTGTAATCAGCGTAAAAAAAGGCATTGAATGATGTATTCACTTTAGTCCTAACTCAATAATATGATTTTGTAGAACTTTACCCAAATATATAGCCTACCCTGAATTGGTATATATAGGGGTGGGGTAAAATTCATTTCAGACAAAAATGATTATTATATATGAGAAGAGCATAAAAAAGGCATCAATTGGTGTATTCACTTTATTTGTAAGTCAATAATATGATTTGGTAAAAATTTACCTTAAGCCCCATCAATTTTTTTCAAAATGTAGGAAATGTTTTGCATATCTTTAAAACCTTATAGGCCTAGCCTAAATTGGGATTGAGCAAAGTTGTGAAGCTGAAAACAATTTTGTTATACTTCATTCAAGCAGAAGATCTACTTTGCAAGGTTTCACTTTATAACTCACAGATTTTTAAAGGTCATGAAAGGTCAGGACTCTCTAGAGGGAGAAGGTGTGGAGGTAGGTACTTCAAAATACCTTCCCAGGACACACTTTAACCTGTAGGCCTATCCCTGAAAGTTTCATTTTCCTAACCTAGCCTCTTTCCAAGATAGCCAAAAGTAGCTAAAGTAAAATTTTACCACAAATTTATCCACTTTCTTACAATTGAGCTTGGAAGAAAGGAGGAACATCACTTTATATTAATATACTTTTTCCAAATAGCCTACAATATTTACTTTTACTGCAAGTTTAATCTTGCTGTAAAACCTATGGTAATCAGAAGCTTATAAATGATTTTCTTAAGAAATGTCTTGTACAAAAAAGATCCATTTCTAGCTGACTCAGCAAAGCTTGACTATTAGCCTACTTCCATTAGTCCTAATAGCAAAGTGACACACATCTTTTGAATGCACATATTGCAGGAGTTTATCAAATGAGCCTAAAACCACTTGAAATTAGAACCACAGTAAAACATGGAGTTGTCCCTTTATGCTCAAGTTTGACTGCTTGTCACAATTTTTCAAGAACAACTGCTTAAACACAAGGACCATTTAATTAGAATAGGAAGCTCTTTTAAAAGTACTAAGTTCTTTAGTGTAGAGAGCAAGGTATTGAGGAGGGGATAACTCATTCATATACAGAATAATTTATGTTTGTTTTTGAGTTTTAATATTGCTCCTTACTTACAGTTGAAAAATTTTTATTTTTAAAGGATTGGACCTTCCCATGCTCAATTATGCTGATACTGTTTTATATTAAGTAAAACACTGTTAGGGGTATTCTTTTGCACTAAGATCTCACATCTTTCTACAAAGATTTCCATTTTTAACTCATCTTTGTTCTAAGATCTTACAGCTTACTGATATTAGCAAAAAGTGTGAAGGAACCATCTTTATGCCACATAGAACAATAGGGCCATTCTTTTACTCATCTTTGTGCTATGATCTTACATCTTTTAGCATTCTTTTGCAAACATCTCATCATTCTGCTCTGATCATTGTTCTTAGAACAATGATGAGTATATCATCAAAGTTCTCTCATCACTGTTCTATATTGAAGAAAGATGGCATCCTTCATGCTTTTTGATAAGACCACTGAGTTGTAAGTTCTTAGAACAAAGATGAGTTAAAAGAATGGAAATCTTTGCAGAAAGATGTGAGATATTAGTACAAAAGAACAGCCCAAATGATGAGAGAACTTTGATGATATACTCATCATTGTTCTTAGACTGCTGATCAGAGCAGAATGATGAAAGACGTTTGCAAAAGAACACTATAAGATGTAAGATCTTGGTGCTAAGATTTCACTTTCAAGTGTTCTTTGTCAAAAGATGTTAGATCTTAGCACAAAGATGAGTAAAAGAATGGCCCTTTTGTCTATTAAGGGGAATTTCTAAATGCTTAGTTGAGATTATGGAAAAATTGATCTGAAGTCTATGCATGGAAGAGCAAGGTTCTTGATTCTGGTAAACCTCTAGGTGGCATTAACTGCACACAAATAGGAAATCAGAATATTTATGTATAGCCTATATTAAATAAAAACAAATTATTAACAAAGAGGTACTTTTGTCTTATAGTCACCACACTCAAGATCTTGTGTTGCAAACATGACAGTAATCAATTTTCATGGTCTTTATACCAGACAATATTAGCTTTGGCATGGTAGGAAACTACACTATAACTATATTTTATTAAAGATTTGGTTAGGTTAGCTTAGGTTATGTATATAATATAATGCAGTCTGGGCAGCCTCCTTCCATAATTCTTTGTTGTAGTTTTCATAATTTTGTTGATAAAGTATTATTTTATTTATTTATTAACTGAAAGCACATCTACAAAAACTTGAAAAGGATGGAGCAAAATGAGAGAGAAAAAAAAGAAGAAAACAATAGTATGAGACAAAAATATCAAATAAGAACATCAATATTTTTTAGTAACAACAAGTTTGCAGCCCTTTGGATGTTAAAAGTATATTTCCTGTTTTCTCACAAAATTTTTGTGAATTTACACCACTAGGCTAGCCTAGAATAAGGTTGTCTTAGACACTAGAATTACCTAGTGATGACTTAATTTTGACTTAAGTCCCATCCATCCTTGAAGGTTGTCTTGGGGACTTTTTCTTCATAATGGCATGGATATTCCTTTTGTATGCCTTGAGGTCTTCTGCTAGGTAAAGAAGATATGAGAGGCGGTGAGGTGCAAAGTTTTCCTTCCACCTCTTTGGGGTACAACCACAAGAACTGTGAATTTGGCCTTCAAAGGTGATTTTTGGGAGACAGGACTGACTCATCTGTTGTACATGACTGAGTCATAGAAGTTGCTGGAGCTGGATCTTCATGAGAATTGTTTGTTGTATTTTAAGGTGCTTGAGAAGTTTGACATTTGAGATTCTATCAAGGTAAGTGATCCCAAGAATGCAGTGGAGGCACTTAGTTTCAAATGCTGCAGGTTGATATTTGTCATCCACCTTCAGCATCCAAGTTTCACTTGAGTAGATTGCAATGGGGATGATCAGGGTATCAAAATTCATATCTTAAGCTGCAGAGACAAATCCACCCGGTGATGGATGATGATTTATTAAAACCTCTTATGTTAAGAGGTCTTCAGAGGGAAAACACAAAACAAGGATCATTTGATTTTGAATTGAAGTTATCAAGTATTTTGCTGTAGGTTGCATAGGTTGCATCAAGACATTGGCTAATTGTAGACAGAGGAAAGCCAAGACAGATAGTCCAAGTAATTGAGAGGCAAATGTTTAAATGGCTGGTGCACAGGTAAATGGCAGGAGTATGCATGATACTATTGGGCGCATACTTGTTTGTTAGTTTTTTGGAAAGGCATGCCTTCCTAGAGTCTCAGGTATGTTGACCAGGAATTTAAAATTGACATAAGACTGTTAGATTGCCTGTAATGAAAGGCAAACAAGGCATGTCCACCTATGGTCTTAAGAAGGTTGACCAATAATTTAGAATTGACACAGGACCATTAATTTGCATGAAATAACAGACAAACAATTGTTTAAAGCCATCTTTAGCTTTCAAGGGATTTTGACCATGAAGATCATGATGGTATCTGATTTATTCTTCCTACCCTATTGACTTCAGAAAAAAAAAGATGGTACATGTTTTTGTTGCCATGTAGGACTTTAGGATGGAGTTGTATTATTTTCAAGTCCAATTTTCAAAAAAGAACATGTATAGCCTATACAAATACATTTTCAAGAAATTCCTCAAATAGCTCTCTGATGTTCTAGTACCCCACAAGCAGTAACAAAAAAAGAGGGCACATCAGTGCCCTCAAAAATGATACCCAATGCAGAAAAGTGATTTTCAATGTTGTTTCTGGTGGGGCACAGTAATTTAACTTTTGGACAATGGCAATTATAGTTGTGTATTTTTCATTCTTATCTGGCGTTTCTGCAGGGCTTTAGGCTCTCAATATTCCTGCGAAGCTGTTTTCAAAGTAATTTTTTGCTATTTAACATTAATCAAAATAATGGCTACCATTTCTGAATCAGCTAATTTTTTTTTTTTTTTTTTTTTTTTTTTTTTTTTTTTTTTTTTATTCCTTAAAACTTCTAGCTTTATGCTAAAAGTTGATTAAAAATATGTTAATTTAAATAATATCATCTTTTCTTGTTGTTCACAGCTGAGTCTTGCAGCTTGTTTTTTTTTTGTGAAGAACCCTTTGCAAACATCTTTACCTTCTTTTGAAATTCTCATTTTCTGGCTCTCAATAAATTGAATCGGTCCACCTACAGGTTCTTTAAATACTTTTGAAATGTCATAGCTTAAATACTACTGTTATTACTTACTGCAGCACCAAGCCACTTGATGCCAATACAGCTACACATGCTCCTCCTCTATCCAAATCCATTTAAAGGCTCCCTCTTTACACTTTCCCAAGAAGTTCCCATTCCTCTTAAATCTCTCCTCACAACATCATTCCATCCCATTTGGGGATAACTTGCTATTGTTTGGTACTAGATGGTTGGCCAACAAGGGCAATCTTAAGGACTCTGTCATGCTTCATCTGCAGAACCTGTCCTAGCCATCTCAACCTTTTTCTCATTGTAGCTGTAGAAAATGGGATTGAGTCATGTTTTCGGTACAGTTTACTGTTTGAGACATGGTTAGTCAGTTGAATACCCCAAAAAATCCATAGACAGTTTCTCTGTAATACAATTAGCAAATCATCCTCTGTTTTTCAGAGTGCTGACACTTCAGAACCAGAATTGACCATTGTCATCACTGTGGCTTCCAATATTCTAACCTTGGTTCACGGACTTATTGTCCTATTCTTCTAAACTTTTTTTAACTGTAGAAAAACACCCTGGGCCATGGATATTCTATTTTTGATATCTTCACAGCACCCCCTGTTGTTATTAATAGCACTAACTAGGTAGGTAAGCTGTCTACTTGATCAATTTTCTTATTACCCTACATCACCTTCACTTATTTCCAGTAGGAGCAAGTTAGTCCTCATAAATTTAATTTTTAAACCTAATCTTGAATCCTAAACTTACCCAATCTCTAAAATTCATTCATTTTGCTCGCACTTTCATCTAGGATGCTTAAATCATCGGAATAATCTAAGTTTAAGAGAGTTTCACTTCCCCATTTGATTCTGTGTTCTTCCATTTCCCTTAAGGCAAAGTCCATCAAAATGAATCATGTAAATGGGGACAGGGTGCAACCCTGCTTCACTCCTGATTTGATACACAACCAGCTACTAAACTCATTTTCTACTTTAACAGCAGGACTACTATTCTTGAACATAGCAATAATTATTTATTGCATTTATCTGGTATACCATACTAGGATAGGACCTTTGCTAAACCTGTTCCGAGAAACTAGCATTTTATTATTAATGCCTTTCCAACCTAAACAAGACTCCCCAGGAAATACATATAACATTGAAGAGTCCCTATGACTTGTAATCTAAAGTTGCGTAGTTTATGGCATCTTTGTAGGTTTGTACTGAGCTTTTGCACCATATCACTGCTGCTTACATATTTCTTTGTTCTTGCTAAGGTATATCTCTTAGCTGCATATTTCCTTGTTCTTCTCTTTCATTTCTAATTTGTTCTACTTCTTGTTGCTGCATGTGTTGCAACCGCCTGTTTTTTTGTTGTTCACTTTTGTTTTGACTTGTTTTATTTATTTTTATTTTATCCAATAAAGGAGGAAGCCATAGGCTTGTTGCTTGTCTTGCTGCCATTTCTTTTGTAATGTTGCGTGTGTCATAGATATAAAAATGATATGTACTCCTGGGGGAGGGAGTAGAAATGATGTATTTTATTCTCTTAAAATCTACTCATAAATATGACATGAATCATTATTTTTCTTGTCAATCATATGTTTCTTGTGTGATTTGGCCTGCATCATAGACACTAAATCAAAAACAATACAACCACTTCTGAGGTAAATGTGACATGTATGCTTTTTGAATGTGTTTATAAGTATGAGGTCTCTCACATAATTTTTTTTCCAAAATTAAGGCTTCTAACAAATTTTCTCAAACTTCTTCCCTGTATGATCGTTTTGTTTTTGGCCAGAAAATCTCAGGATGCCAATTTTCCAGAAAAAATATGGAGCTGTTTTTCAGAGAAAATACATTAAAAAATACGCAATTATAAATGTAATACACAGTACCAAGAGCCCAGCAGCTTTGCCGCCAGGCCCCGGCACAGCTACATTGCAGGCTTCTATATATGGATTTTCTTTGTCGCTTGTCTTTTAACCCCAGACAATATGAGCCTTTTCTTGATGTCTTGGCGTCACCATAGGTTCAATTAGTCCCCGAAGCCGCGCCACGCCGACATGACGGCGGCGAATGTGTGATTTAGTATCGGCGGCGGCGCGCCGCCAGTCGCGCCGAAATTTTTTTGGCGGCGCGCCGCCGATTTTAAACCGGCGGCGCGCCACGGCGCGCCGATTTTTCTGATTAAAAATAATAATAAAATTCCACTTCACCAAGCACGTTCAACCTTGATTTTAGTAAGGATTTTTAAATGGTTGGCTAAAGACATACAGGAACAATATGACTTACTTGACTTACTTACTTGTTGTGTTTATGTTTAACATCGCATTGTTCCTATAAAATCCCGTGTTTAGTCATTTCCTTCTTGTTAATTATTTGGGCTAATGTGTGTATAACTTTCAAAGTTTGAAGTTCAAACATCTCCTGTTCATCAAATACATACGAAAAAGAAGTGAAAAAACAAAACAAATAACAACATCAAAAAAACACTGTATACAAGTCAGATACCATGGCTTAACAACACCAACAATTTTAAATCAGCGGTTACATCACTTCAGTTACAATTGATGTAACAAAAGTGAGTTTGTTCACTCTGCCTGGAGCCATTGATCTTTTTGCAGTCACTATCAGTCCTGTCGTGCTAAAAAGCCGTTTGGCTGGGGCACTTGTGGCCGGTATAGCCAGAACTTGACGAGCGTAAACTGCCACTCGCGGGATTTGATACTAGCATTGGACCTTGGGGTCCCACAGAATGCTGCAAATGGGCTTCTTCTTTGTATCTGCTGAAATAAGTTGTTTTTATAGGGGAGAACAAACCTGCACCTTTACCATAGGGCCCCTGTGCCCTACACTACAGGAAGAACTAAACTGCACCTTTCCCCTCTTTTCTTATCAACACGGAATAACCCTCCAAAATTCTTTTCTGAAAGAAGTGGCCAAGTTATAACGTTTCAAGTCAAAGTTTAAGGCTACTTCAACTTCAGTGTGCTCTGCTAACTGTGCAAAAAAATGTAATTCATTTCTATAGATATATTTCTATACTAGCTCTAGATAATCTACCAAGCGGGAAACTACCATAAATCAGCATCGATAAATAAATGAAACCCAAAACGAACAGAAATTACATTAAATAACCGAGTCAAACTCAAAACGAGCAGAAATTAACATGAGTTGGGCTCAAAACCCCTATGCCTTCCCAAGACCAGAGCATGATTTTCACTTTACTAAAAAAAATATAAATGTTTTTACTTTTATAACTTTAATAAATCAAATAATATTAACATTTTGATTGCTAAATATCAGTATATGTATATTAAACTGACAATGCATCTTCATTTGTATTTTTTTCTGTAAAGTGCAAATTATGTTCTGGCCTTGGGAAGGCATAGGGGTTTTGAGCCCAACTTATGTTAATTTCCGCTCTTTTTGAGTTTGACGCGGTTATTTATTGTAATTTCTGTTCGTTTTGGGTTTCGTTTATTTATCGATGCTGATTTGTGGTAGTTTCACGCTTGGTAGATTATTTGATTTTAATTTTGCTCATTTTTTGTTTAATGGGGTTCTTTACTTTTCTTTGAAAAACTTACTTTGCGGAAACAGTTTTTTAATTAATTTCAGTTCGTTTTATATTGAGATAGTCTTTTCAGGGAAAAAGAAAATAATACTTTAAATCTTTTCTTTTTTTTAAGAATTTATAGTTCGGCCTGCTATTTGTATGCTGGAAAAAAATTTTCAGCAACATTTAGAAACATAGACCCTTTTAAAAATCTGGACACAAATAGTAGTGTTTAATTTAGTTTCATACCTCCTCTAGTTGACCTGAAATGGAAAACTTGATAACATTCGCAAAAAAATTTGTTTACTTTCTTTGATAGCTTGGATACACTTACGCTATTTTGATTTGGTCAAATTTTAAGAGCAGAAGAAACCCCAAAAGTTTGAACATAATACCCTCAGTTGTTCTTGGGATACTGCTGAGATGCCTTATTGGGAATTAGCATTAACAGAGTGCATTTTGATTTAATCTTAAGGCAACATTTACTTTTTAAACATAAAGGAAAATGGGAGTGTGGGCGTGGGAGGGGGATTAGTTTCCGTCCAATCACTTTCGACTATTAAAAAGGACATCAGCCCTTTCTATTTTCAATCGAAGGAGCCCTTTTCGAAGTTCCTACGACAACTCCTTCGGTACGAAGTGCCCTGGTCTAAACAACAACAACAAAATGATACATTATACCCACATCGATCTCTACTATAAAAATGTCAAGCCTTCCAATCACTTTCGATTATTAAAAAGGGTACTAGGCTTTTCAATTTCCAATCGAATGATCCCTTTTTGAGTTTCTATGGCAACGCTTTCTATAAACACCGTATATGCCCCCAGGGCATAAATTACAACCCTTAACCTAAGGGCTGTGAGGGTGGTTGTCATCCTCTAAGATCTAATTTCCAGAACTTTCAACTACGTTAAACAAAATGGCTATCCCAAAATTTTGATTGGATGTGTTTCGGGAAATGGAGGGCGTGGAAGGGGTGTTAGTTGCCTTCCAATCATTTTCGACTATTAAAAAGAGAGCCACTCCCATCTCTAATTAAATGAGCCCTTTTCGAAGTTTCTACGACAACTTCTTCGATAAAAACTGCCCTGGTCTAAAGGAAAAAACAATAAATAATACATTGTGCCAACATCGTTCTTATATACCCCCAGGGCATAACTACAAAACCCTTGCCCTAAGGGTTGTGGGGGAGTAACCTCCTCAAAAAACATATTTTCTCTTTGGAAATTAGTTACTCTGAACAAAATGGCTATAAATTTTGATTGGATGTGTTTGGGGAAATGGTGGGCATGGAAGGGGTGTTAGCTGCCTTCCAATCACTTTGGACTATTAAAAAGGGCACTAGCTATTCCAATTTCCAATCGAATGAACCCTTTTCGAAGTTTTTAGGACAACTCCTTCGATACGAATTGCCCTGGTATGAAAAAAAATAATGATACATTGTGCCAACATTGTTCTTTACTTAGGCAGCGCGATTGCGCTGCCTATGATAACATCCTGAATTGCCTAATGCTCTTTTATCTACCTCTTTTCATCCGAAAAAATCAGAAATAAAAATGAACAGAATTTTAAAGTGGAAGGTAGAATTTTTGTTTCAAGAAAAATTTCTTTTTCTTCTTCCTACGAACCGATATACATGTCGAGCCCAAGATGACAGTATTTATCTTTAAGAAACAGATTAGCTGGGATGACGGTTGAAGCCCGGAGGTCGATATCGATAACCAAAAAAGAGAGAAAAAATAGAAAAAACGGCGGCGTATTAGTGACGCCGCCGCTGCTAGAATCAGCGGCGGCGTCAGCGCGCTTATGCAATCTCGGCGGCGCGCCGCCGTCTTTTTTTCGGCGGCGCGCCGCCGACTTTTCGGCGCGGCTTCGGGGTCTAGGTTCAATACAACCACACTGGGAAAAATTTGAACTCTTCCTTAAAGATGTGATGTATTTAGATTGTTTTTGTGGCCAGAAATGTCAATGTGCCAGTTTTAAGAAAAAAAAAACAACTGTGTTGGCATTTCAAGTCTGGACCATGGCACTGCTACTTGGCAAGCTTGTATATATTAATTCTTGTTGTCTCCTATCTTCTAACTGCAGAAAATATGAGCCTCTTCTTGATGTTGTGGTGTTACCATAGATTCAATACAACCACCATGGGAAAAATACAAATTCTTTCTTGAAGTTGTGACCTTTTTAGGTTGTTTTACTGGCCAGAAATCTGTATATGCCAGTTGAAAAAAATTGAGTTGCGGTTTTGAGTCTGGGCTCCAGCACTTGGCCTGTTGCTTGCTTCTTTATATTGATTGTTGCTTGAAGTAGCAACCTGCAAATTATCTGCCTTTGTTTCCTACTCTTCCCTCAATAACATGTGGGTATCCCCAGGGATTACATATGACATTAAAGGGTCTTAATGATGTTATAATCAACAGTTGCGTAGTTTGTGGCATCTTTGTAGGTTTGTACTGGATTTTGCTCCACATTTTGTTGGCGTCAAAGTTTGTGATGGCATTGGTTTTCTAACGTAATATTTCAATCTTCTTTACTTTCATTTTTGACTCGTCCTGATTTTTGCTATTGCTTGTCTTCTAACAGGACAATTCTTTGGCCATTTTGACATGTAAATTTATATTCAGTAAATGTTTTTGTATTCTAAACATTATTATTTTGTATTTATGTAGACATTTACCTATCTGACGATCTAAGGCGTTTCATATGTTTATATATGTATATTGGATTTGAATTTTATTTAAATATTTAATATATAGAGGGCCGTGCCAACAGTGGCGTCGTTTGGGGGTGGCAAGGGGGGCAGTTGTCCCCCCCCCAATAAACTGGAAAAAACCTATTCTATAGCCCATGCCCCTTGACTCTTTGGATGTGGAACTTTTTTGCCCCTCAATAAAAATGCTGGAGCTATGCCCCTGTCTGCCAAAAAATGTAATTGGGCCAGCACCTTTTTGATCTGGCCTGATGGGACCCTCACTGTTAGTTGGTTTTACATCTTTAGTTTATCTAATGCTATTACTTATCTATTAATCTTATTTTTTTTTCTTTGTGCTTAGGACTTTGGTCTGGATACTTCAAAAACAGAATGGGAACAAGTATTAAACTGTTGGAAGATTTTTTCACATCATGTAAATCATCTGATGTTCTACAAGTGTAAATTAAATGAAAGACATATTGTGAGTTTCCTTTGTTTCTGAACTTCTTTAGTAAGCCTCACTGTGGATTTGTGTGATTCTGCTGATGGTGATATGAATTCAGTTTGTGATTTAAGAAACTTAGTAAGCATAAGCTACCTTGAAATGAAGCATAGTCAACTGTATTCCACTGATGCTTCACTAATAAAATTGACCAATTTCACGCCAAAACTAGTTCATCTTTCCCTGCCAAAGAGGGCTGGTGATTTTACGCTTGGAATAGGACGACATGTAATGTAATCAAAATGTGCCATTATTGTTTCAACTGATGTTTTGATGAATGTGTAGACAGTGATTAATAAGTTTGTTTACTAAAAATACCAGATTTGAGACTAACATCAATGAACCTAAATAAGCGCCACTTTATTGTCAATGCAGCTGCAAGCAGCGCTATTGCTACTCACCAAACCGGAATAGTCAATCTAAACATCTGTTGTGGCCAAATTTCTAATGAAAATTTCAATTTGCTCTATTTTCATCTGGAAAAATAATAATGTTCCGTTTCAATTTCCTATTATTCAATTATTTTGGGCTCGAGTCTTCAATGTACTTAAAGCAACTTAGAGCTTTCAAGATAAAAAGTGTTGATTTTCTTGATTATCCCAACAATTTTCTGCGGAGGATAATTTTACAAAGCTGTTTAGACTAACCATTGGATATACAGATGACACATGTAGACATAGACTTTCGCATTTATGGGTTAGAATTGGTCAGACTTTCTGCATCAAACCTTGGTGGCTTAATTGAAAGGCGTCATATGATAATCAATGTCAAGGAGTGCCTCCAATTTATTGCCTCGTGGCTCCTAAAACTGACATTCCTTAGTCTAGCATCATGCCCTTTGAATGAACACATGTTTAGAGAAACAACTAGTAATTTAGTCAATTTGATTGTTCTTAAAGTGAAAAATGTAAATAAGCGACGATGCGGTCACTGGAGTCCAAGATGTATAAATTGATGTTGCCAGACCTCCACTTAGCAATTTAAAAAGTATGTAAATTCATCTTTTATTGTAGTTTATCCAGAGTTAGTGCAGATCCAATACATGTTTTTTGTTTATTTTGCTGAAGCAACATTTGCGGTAAAATTGTGCCAGTTGCCTCACACTTTTACTAATGAAACTATTTAGTTTTTTCTATTATCATCTGTCTAAATTAGGAGACAAAAATAAGAGCTATAAAACAATTTTCTTATCAGTCAAAATCAATGCATCAGTGAAGAGTCACCTGTCAGTTATATTTTTTTCTGGACATATTGTATTTAAAGGGTTGCTGTAGAAATGTCTGAAGGTGTATGTTTGATTTGAATTGAAACTCTTAGCACCCCACAGCAAATGAGTTCCCTCCCCTGTTCTGTTTGCCCCTTGGCATCCCATGGCTTTGGGCCAACATTTACTATCACTCATTTTTCTCAAAATATTTAGAAGATCCAATATATGTGTCTCTGTGGATGAACAACTCCCACAGCCCAACAAATTGGTGCCATAACTTACACGATTCTCCATTGCTCAAAGACAAATGATACAATCAAAAAAGGTTGGAATGTTTGATCTTGTTTATCTGATTGGCCCTAGAATTTCAAGGACTGTTCTCTAGCCCACAAGTAGATCACATTTTATTAAGACACAGATAATGTTTAAGAGTGTCTACAATAGGTCAAAAAATTTTTGTCTCTAGTCAGTCTGAAACTTAGAACCAAGCTTTCTTTGAAAAAACTGGTCTAATGAGCAGCAAGCAAAA